>JAINUG010000149.1:2592500-2667046 GCA_029706075.1 Aldrovandia affinis
TGCGCACGTGGGGACACTCAGTTATCAGTTTCAAATTGATAACTGCCCAGCTTGCCAAATAAATGTTTGTGTTAGCTGGGTGTCTACCAGGTGCGCGCGCGTGCATGCCGTAGTACAATTAAACCAGTCGAGACATCCTAAAAAGGGTGGGGGAAAAAAACTAACTGCGACATGAAAAATAAGCCACCCGTCTTCATAGCATTAAACGCCGTGGCGTTTTGGTTTTTGGCTCTCGTTTTTCTAAATACTTTCCACATCTAGCTAGTTCCTGCCTGTACCCGTTCGTCCAGAGCTAAGTGCCGCACAATGTCCCTGCTTTATGCTTGGAATATAATGAACCAGTTTTATTTGAACCCTCTCTTTCTTTCTCTCTCCCTCGCTGACTTCTGGGATGGACTTGTTGCTGACGCTGACGTCCCTGGCAACGGATCATTTCTCTGCTGTCTTCACAGCGCGGTGACCCTGGGTTAGAACAGAGGGCTCTTCAAGCGAATGCGGTTGATTAGCATATAGCGCCACTGAAGGGGGCATGCACTGAATTTCAATCTAATCTCATCGTGGACCAAGGGATTACAGAGTCAATTCACAGGTTTCCCTGCATCGTTAAAGGGAGGAGTGTTTCTGCCAATCAGTTACTTAATTGCTTGTGTATACAATCGATAAAATGTCCAAACGTCGGGGTGTTTAGTTGAAGGGCGCCATCTGACGGAGGCGGTGTGAATGACTCCATCTGGGTTGCAAAACGATGCATCACTTGTGGTCTAAATGAATATTTTTAATCGTAATCGGCACACACAAACGAACAGTTTGAAATACATGGCTTTACACAATACAATTAATAAAATGTCATAATTCGTTTGTTCTAAAAACACTTATTAGACCTAAATTTAATTTCGTTAAACGGTGTTGACATGGCGCTCTCACGAAGAGCTGTTCCCAAACTCTGCAAAGCCGTTAATGCCAAATGAGCGCACAATGATGTGGAGCATCTTCAAACTACCTTATTCTTTATCAAAAGTTTACCCCCCGTTTGCTTTGAAATAAAATAATAATGCATACCAGCTGTCACTATGGAGGCGTGTGAACCACCGGTGTCGGCTTTGAAGGAGTTTGTACACGGAGATGAGAATAAATTGTAACAGTCTGCTTTGGAATGCTTTCGATGTTGTATCCTTCTAAGAAGTAGAACAACACATAGCCTAAACATGGCAACAATGTTTAGAAATTTTCCAATCACGTGTAAGATTAATATATTCTTTTATTTGTGAGGACACGATGAGTCTTTGCTCATGTCCTCTGGAATGCTCTTGATGTTTTAATCTTAAGAGGGACACAGCGGAGGTGGCCCACGCACAGCCTTTATTTCACTGAAAGGCCGCAGTGTTGGTGGAAGAGGAGTCGCCAGGCGTGTCGCCAAGAGCTCGAGACGCTGATGCACATATACGCACAGTCGCGCGCACTCACTGTTAGGGCGCTCTGGCGGCTGAGGCCAATGCTTTCTCAAGGCAAACGTCCTGGGAAGCGAAAAATAAGCCTATTTACACATAATATTTTGTTGACCCCAAGACAAAAATTCAAGAAACAATTAGGCCTATACACCGACAGTTGTTCTTATGCTGGCGTTGGGTAGATACAATACGGCATATACACCGGTGCTGAATCAAGAAAATGGCACAATAGATGGTTGATTTAAATATAATGGTCATTATTATAATAACAACAGTTTCATTTTGGGAAGGTGGGGGGGACTTTAACTCTAGGCGGCCATATGCAAGTATAGCTGCACCCACATTGTCTCTGAAAGGGTATGCAATACAATCATACATCAAGTCTCTGAATGTTGTTCTTGCGTCCTGTGCACAAACCAAGTGTGATTGCAGTGTTGTAGACTGTAGCCTAGGTCCTAGTAAAAATGTTAACATTTAACAATGCTGGCACCTCATTCACACCAACAGCCAGTGGAATAATTGCATCATATTGCTGGTTGGTTATTGTAACACATCTGGTATTTTTTTGGATTTTATCACGTTTGGGATTATACACAAACATTTACACATCAATTTGAGTTAATGCTTAAGGCACCAAGCAACCAGGAAATATTTGACAGGCATAACAAATTTTTTCACCTCTGTATATCCGAACATTAAGATTTCCTGGTATGAAGAGGATAGCAAATGACCACCCCTCCTTTCATAAGTTTGCAAATAAAATGTAAGAAGACTGAATTGTGCAAAAGTTGCAGCAGAGCTGGTCTTGACAAGATGATGAAGAGAGCTCTGGAGAGAACAGGGATAATTAGGGATGATGAAGAGACGGACACACTACTCCACAGCCTCAGACTTGCTCCATCATTCTGAAAGTTTGTTGCTGCTTTCCTATACATTACCACCCACCCCTGCACACACACACACACGTTGCCATGGCAACAATCTTCCATTTTACTCACAAACATTTTGAAAACTGGTTGTGTTAACAGCAACAAACCATTAGTGCAATTGTCAATCAAAATGTTGTCTGTATCACCAGGTCACTGTAACATCACGTTTTCACTGGCCACATCCTTGTATACCTGACCCATGTAGTGATGGCTTACAACCATTAACACTGGCTATTTGCACCTTCATTTCAGTGCAGATATACACTACCGGTCAAAAGTTTTAGAACACCCCCATTTTCCAGTTTTTACTGAAATTTAAGCAGTTCAAGTCCAGTGAATAACCTGAAATGGTACAAAGGTAAGCGGTAAACCGCCAGAGGTTTAAAAAAAAGTTTAGGTTACCAAAAACTGGCAGTGAGTAGTTTCCTACACCATCAAATGGAGGCTGGGAGCGCCACCAGGGGCGGCAATTGGCTATCCGCCCCAGGGAGGGGGGAAGGAAGCCGACATGACGTTTGCTGCGCATAAGAGTGGCCCTGTAGTACCGGGTTACGGTCGACACTTGGCGAGTGTCGTCTCGGAAGAGGCGTTAGGTCGCCTTCGTCACTACCGGTCGCAGGACTACGGCAGCGAAATCACATTACTAGGGGGGGATTGACATAGAAATAGCGGGTCTAATTGGCTACCAAATTAGGAGAAAAATGGGATAAAAAATAAAAAGAATAAAAAAAAGATACATTTCTGAGAGTCAACAGACTGTTAACCCACGTTAACCAATTACTTGTTCCCTGAAAAGGGCCTTTTTTAAACCTCTGGCAGTTTACTGCATACCTTTTCAGGTTATTCACTGGACTTGAACTGCTTAAATTTTTAAGTAACGTGCTTAAATTTATGTCAAAACTGGAAAATGGGGGTGTTCTAAAACCTTTGACTGGTAGTGAACCAGGCCTCTAATCCACTCAAAAAACAGCCGAATTGAACTTAATGCCAGCTGTAAATGGAGAGGAGAGCATGCTTCATAATGAAAAATGAAAACTGAAAAGGAGCACATTGATTAGAAGTACTCCTCTACATAATTTTGCATATATTGCCAATAGAGTTTTGTTATTGATTACTATTGACATATTGAATATGTGCATTCTGGGCAAGTCGGCAACAATGAAATTGTATGGAAATCTAATGTAGTTTGATGGCAAGTTCACTTGAAAAGTTTTAAAATATGCTCTGAAGAAATAATTCATGTTAGGTAATTCGCTGCAGCAGTAATAAATCAGGTTTTCCCTACCGTGTGAGAACACAAAAGGGCCCTGCCTGCCATCAAAAGCCCAGCTCTGACTGAAGGAGTCGCACAGAGATGCTTAAAGCAGCACAAAAGCAGGTCATTAGAAATTAACAGAGCATTCTCGCATGACCAGGGAAACATCAGTTACTAAGGCTCTGGAATGATAAAACCAGTAGTAATGATCAATTAATTTTCCTCTACCTTTCAAGTTCCACCATTGAAAAACCAATGTAGGGGGAGTTACATGACCCAGTTAGGTGATGGCTGTTTGAAAGTAGAGCTCCAGCTGTTGTCGTAGTTTATCATCCAGAAATTCAAATTTTTAAGTAACAGATTTCTTTTTACTCACTCGGAACCTTGTCTAAATGCGACCAAGGTGCCAAATCAACAAAAATCAGCAGTTTCCCTATGGAACAAATACCATTTAAGCGCTTGCACGAAATGCGAGGTGGAGCAAGATGGCGATGCTAATGTTACTCAGTCTGCTGAAGCTGCGGACGCTAGTGGCAACCCTGATGTTGTGGCCAGAGACATATTGAACATCTACACACTTCTCAAACAAATGTCTGAGGTGCAGAAAAGAGACCTTGATGACATTAAAAAGCCAACCAAATCGGTGAATGGGTCATTCCACGAATAGAGTGCCATTTGTGTCCATCTAACATTTTAAATGCACAATATGCATTCATATTTAAATTAAAAACTGATGTATAAAGTGTCTTCTACCATAACATGCAAGTGCATTCTAAAAAGCAGACTAAAAACATTTTACCCTTGAAAGTCAGCAATCTAACATGTCCCTCATCATTGTATCCAACTTCTATTTTGAAATATATTAATTAAAATCCTCAAATAATCAGCTAATTGAAGTATTGTTGTGTAAACACATTTATCCTTTTATGCTTAAAATATGTATTTTTCCGGGAGTGCCACCAGGGGGCAGCGATTGGCTGTCCGCCCCAGGGAGAGGGGAAGGAAGCTGACCTGAAGTTCGCTGCGTACAGGAGTGGCTCTGGAGCACTGGAGTTACAGTTGACTCGGAGGAGACGATACTTTTGTCACTGCCGGTCACAGGGCTACAGCAGCGAACTCCCAATATGAGGGGGGATTGACATGAAAAAGAGAGTGTGTAATTGGCTACTAAATTGGGAGAAAATGGGAGAAAATCTGAAACAAATTCTAAAGAAAAAATATACAAAACATTTTTATTTTTATGATCAATTCATGATAAGTGATTACAATTGAACATTCTAGTTGTGTCCCTCAAACTACTTTCAACCCTGTTACCCATTTCAAATAATATAACATTCCACAAGTCACATGATCAACAGGAAATTGCATAATCTGTGTCTTTTGGAACATCATGGCGGGAAGAAAAATGAGTCCTCTCATTCATTTTGTCTAGTTTTCATTGTTTTGTAAGTATTGTCTGAGAACGCCAAGCTCAACCTTTCAACCCTGTTACCCAAAGTAGAGATTAAAATGTTGAATTATTTTGGGAAAATATATGTAATTCCTTATTTCATGCATAGCATGTGGTCCCATGCTTTTCACCGACATCTTGAGTAATGGCTGATTTTAGCCTAAAACCTCAACCCTGTTACTTTAAACCCTGTTACTTTTAAACTACGGTAACAGGGTTGAAATACCACACAGGGTTTCACTCCATGCCCATTAATGGGGCTCATATGCATAAATGCTAAGAATTCATATAATCTATCAATTATTATCATTGGATTTTCACCACAATATCTATGGACAATGTTCATTCTTTTTTGCCTAAACCCCAAAACTATTGAAAGTTAATTTCGGTGTTCTCAGCTTTTTATATCACTGTTTGATAAGTTGCCCTTTGATAAATTGCCCTAAAACATTGACGTATTCTATATTTGTATTCTCGTATATGTGTAGACTTAGTTATACAGTAGGTTATATGGCTCCATGTTCCATCATTTAGGCCTACTGTTAAGGACCACTTAACACTGCAACCATGTAGTTACAATTTATGCAAATCTATGTTAATATCAATTTAACAATGTGAATGTAATATTTGCAGCCATCTTTAAACCTACCACTAACGGTGGCTGGAAAGCAACGGCATTATTGTGGCCGTCGTGATGCAGACCCAGAGAGGAGAGAGAGTTATTTGCAGAAAAAGCAAGAAAAATGGAGAAAGGACATAGAAACAGGTAAGAAGAAGACGATTAAAGAGAGGAAAGAGAGAGGAAAGTATATACAGCAGAGAAAGTGGAGAGAGGCTTACAAAAGGAGCAAGGCCAAGAAAGAAACTTTCAAAAACTTGACCACCCCTCCAGACAGCCCTCAGTCATTCCCAGAGCAGTCCGCAGAACTGAACTCAGAGCCAGGTCAGGACAACAGGCAGTTTCAGTTCAATTCATATATTATTTAAGTGTGCAAAACATTGATTGAATGAGCAAAGTATGCCCTTGGAGCAAAAAGGTTTTTCAATGATACCCCACAGTCAGTATGAAAAACAACATTATGTATGTTTATATTGCAATGCAATATCAAAGAAAACCCCATTGGATTTGTTGATTGACCGATTGTTTAGTGACTAATTAATCATTGTTTACTGTGTGTAATGTGTTTTAGGCAATGTGAACAGGAGAAGATAAGGTCCAGACAGACAAGACTGAAGCTCCAAACAATAAGTCAAGTAAAGACAAATCTGAAGAAACAACAAGAACAAACTGAGAAATACAAAAAGCGGTTCCAGCATATAATAGGGGCGGTGCTGCCATGTTGAAATGAATGAGTTTGCAAGAAAATCTGAAAGAAAAACAAAAAAGGTAGAAAATCTGAATAAATAAATATTATTTCCTTTCATTCATTTAAAAGGTTTATAGAACACTTTGAAACTTGTTCAGAGTACTTGTGCATTGTTACATTTGAGGCATTATGTAACTACACAGGCATGTTTTAATGCTTTTGACTAATGATTTTCTGATGTTAAAAAACATTTTTGATTTAAAAAAAGTTTTTCACACTCCCTGCATCCTGTATATTTGTGTTATTTGTATACAGTATTTGGGTCTGAATTCATGCGTAAAACTATAGATTACAAGGTAGCATATTCCATCCTCTCCACCATGTTAATGTTTTCAACCCTGTTATCCAAGTTTCAACGCTGTTACTTTCTTATTTTCTATATAATATAAAATAATTGCTTGTATTGAATCATATTTGATTTAATGTTTATGAAATTGTTGGAACAATCATCTATTCTAAAACCTTTGGATAAAATCCTTAATATGCACACTTTTTAATAGAAAAAACAGGCTTCTTTATGTACAAAATGCCAATTACATGTCTAAGAATTGTAACATTTGTATTTATTTTATTAGTTTTGTATTGTTTTTTTAATAAACTTAAATAATGGACACCTGATTGATATTAAAATGTTGGATTAATGTAAATGATGATTTTAAATCATATTTAGGCAGTTACATAAGTTTTTGTAACAGGGTTGAGGGACAAGCAGCCCATGTCATAAAATAAATCTCTTAATAAATAAGATTTTATGACCTGAGATGGGAAAACAAGTTTTTCTGAAGGTGAAACACATCCTTTCTCTGATGTGATGTTAAAATTTGTGAAAAATGTAGTTCATCTTTTAAAACTTCTAATGTCCAAATGGCACCCCATTCGTGGAATGACCCGGATGGTAAACTGTCAACCATTACCACACGGCTGAACCACCAAGGGCTGGCTGGATTTTCTCAAGGATGCTGATAAGGAGAAGAAGACTAACCCACCGGCCAGTCGCCAGAAACTGTATGAATTAGAAAATTGTAACAGAAGGTTGGAATAGAAGAGTCCAGTGAAGCAGGCTATGCGCTGACGTTCCTGGGTGAAGTTATTCTGGGCATCAAATTTCCAAGAGGTCTCGAGATTGATTGCGCACATAGATCGCTGGGCCCGTTCAAACCTGATGACCAGCCGCCAGAGGTTCCAGGACAGGGACCTAATCATGAAGGCAGTGTGAGGAAAAGGGCAGGGTGTCCTGGAATGGTCACCACATCATGGTCTTCTCTGACTACTCGCAGAGGGTGCAGGACAAGCACAAGAAGTTCAAACAGTGCAGACAACTGCTCCATGAACGACGCATGACATACACCATAATGTTCCCGGTGATACTGATTGTCAACGCTCCAGGTGGACAGCGGAGGTTCGAGGATCCAAAGAAGGCACAGGCTTTCATCCAGTCTTCGTGATAAACGGCGACAGGACTTTGCATAGCACTTCCCTGGCCTGAGTTTTGCTGGCTTCCCTCGTGAACATAAAGACACATATCGACGACTCCCAACTGATGTTGGACTGCTGGTGTTGGACTGCTGGTGTTCGGTGTTCACGGACTGGAGTAACGGTAAATCATGGTAAATTGGGCGATTGACTAGCTAGCTAATCACAATGGTAAGACAAGCCATCATATTTTATTTGATAATTGTAGTGGCACATTTAAGTTAATGGTGGGTTCTTTTTGCCATCGATACCTTTGTTTTTGCTCTTGCTGGCTAGCTGACTTAGCTATGTTAGGCTACATCAAAATGATTTAAATGGCTATGTTACATCGCAACCAGTTACCACTGTTATGACAAGGTATTATTTGTTATCTGTTGCTATGTAATCTATTTGTTTGGACTGCACAACAGTTATTCAAGTTCAAGTGTCCCATTAGGCACCAATGGAATTCTTTTCGCAACTTTTCTTGTTTTTTTTTGCTGTGCATTTTTTTTGTTTTGCTTTATTTTCACATATTATTGTTATGACATGCTTGAAGATGGTCAGATTACTACGACTGGGAAACAATGTACAATGTGGCGACTGATATGAAATAGGGGTTAAGCTTCATCCATCCGATAAAAAAAAAGATGTCTGTCCTCAAGTCTAAAAAGTATGACATTGTATTCTTACAGGAAACATACTTGATGGACAATGAGTCAGAAAGGTTATGTCATGATTGGGTGAGGCAGGTGCATGCTACGTGTGGGACGAGGAGAAGCAGAGGTGTTGCAATTTTGGTTAGTAAGCATTTGCAATTTAAATGCATTAGAAAGACTAGGGATGAGACAGGGTGGCTATTAATCTTATTGACTGAATATCAAGGGCACTCAGTGCCTAACATCTATGCCCCTAATATAGATGATATGATTAACTTTCCGATTGTAATGGGTGGTGATTTTAATCAAGTGATGGACCCCTTTCTAGACTGTAACCCACCATCATTGCATCCATGTGCAAAGCACTACCTCTGGTGGATATTTGGCATCTTCTTAATCCAACTACCAGGGATTATACTTTTTACTCTCTGCCCCATAACACTCTCAAGAATTGATTTATTTTCTTGTCAATGCCTGGAACATCTTGCCAGGTCGGGTAGTAGAGGCAGAAACAGGCTATTTAAGTCTAGGCTAGGTGCAGTGGAAATGCATATAGATGCAGGCTAGACGCCTAGAACCTGGCAAGTTGTTCCAGGCATTGTGGACATGGCTATGTGGACACAGAAGCCCAATGGAGTGGCAGCCTTCCTTCTACGTTATCTGAAGTGCTTATATCTCTTATCCTAAAGAAGGACAAGGACCTATCCAACTGCAAAAGTTATAGGCCTATCTCATTAATCAACTGAGAAAATTCTGTTGGCTAGCGTCATATATGCATTGATTCACCCAGACCAGGTCGGTTTCATCTGCACACGCAACTACTCAGACAATATCAGACGCCTTATTGATGTTATGTGGACCACCACAATTGTTGCTTCCCTGTTGCCGCCATTTCTTTACGTGCCGAAAAGGCGTAGGGTGGAGTGGCGTTATTTATTTCTTACTATGGAGTCTTTTGGTTTTAACAAAAGGTTTATTAGTTGGATTCAGCTCTTGTATAATCAGCTTAAAGCAGCAGTGCTAACAGGCATGATCTCCCTGCAATTTGAGCTCGTTAGAGCAACTAGACAGGGCAATCCGCTGAGTCCCTTACTGTTTGCTTTGGCTTTGGAACCTCTAGCTGCAGCCATTCACATAGACCCGGTGTTCCCTGGCATTAGATGTGGTCAGTCTACTCACAAACCTATGTTATACGTGGATGGCATCCTTCTATTTCTATCAGAACCTGAAAACTCTATACCTGCTCTTCTTAAAACCATCAACTCGTTCTCAAATGTATCCGGCTATAAGGTCAACTGGACAAAATTGAAACGCCCTTCTCCTGACGTCCTATTGTTCTCGATCTGTTCCAGGCGGACAGTTTTGACTGTCTCAGGAGGGGAATAAAATACCTAGGCATCATCTTCCCTCCCCTCATTTCGGATATGATAGGTTCCAACTTTGACCCCCTCCTGGACCAAATTAAAGTTGATATTGATCAATGGTCCCCTTTTTTTGTCTCTATGGGAAAAGGCAAATGTGGTAAAAATGAACTGTGCACCTAGCACAGTGGTCACTGCCACTTAAACGTGCTCCTCCTTGGTTTTAAATTGAGCACTGTCTGCAGCAATTTCGCCCCTCTACTGCATCTAAATGTCATTAGAAGCACAATCTCACCCCATTGTCTCACCTTCAGTGGGTTTGGAAAAAAACATACCTAATACGTCATTTGAATCCTCATTTGAATCTATCAGCTGGAATATGGCTTAACCCCAAATTCTGTATTGAAAACTCACCCTTTCATTGTTAGATATGGGCTGAAAAGGAAATATTAGTGTTGGAGGACCTATATAATGATGGCTCAATTAAGTCATTTGAAAACTTAAAAGAGGCGGTTTAACCTTCCTCAGCATCCATTTTTTTTTTTTCTCTGAATTGTTTTGATTTTCTCCTGTTTTTCTCCCAATTTGGTAGCAAATTACACCTGCTATTTTCAGGTCAATCCCTCCCTCATAGTTTGCCGCCGTAGCCCTGTGACCGGCGGCGACGAAGGCGAAGTATCATCTCCTCCGAGACAGCACTCGCCAAGCCGACGACCATAACTCTGGCACCCCAGAGCCACTCCTGTGCATAGCGAATGTCTTGTCAGCTTCCCTCCCCCCTCCCTGGGGCAGACAGCCAATTGCCGCCCCCAGTGGCACTCCTGGCCAGAGCAGAAATCAAACCCCGGTCACTGTAGCCAGCATCGGACATTGAAACCACTAGACCACGTGAGGCCTAGCATCAGTTTTCGAGATATTTAAAAATCGGGCATCTGCGGATTTTTAAACTCTTGGTTCCTCCACCATCCTGATACTCTCCCCCTTATACTGGGTATATTTGTTAAGGGACATGAAGCCTCTCTATATTATTCAATGCTTCTCCAAAGTTCAGAGGTTTCCACATTAAAATCTGCCTGGGAAGTTGATTTGAATCTATCATTCAGAACAATATACTGATAAACTCAAAAGCAATATCTAGGGAATTGCGTACAAGACTTGTCCAATGTAAAACTGTAAACTGAGTGTAATGGACGCAATCTAAACTTCACAGGGCCAAATTTATGAATAGCCCGGAGTGCTGAAGGTGTTGGAGGGGGGATGAGGGCACACTGTTACACTTGCTGTGGGGGTGTCCAACGGCACAAGATTTCTGGTGGAGTGAAATCTTATACCTTTGTGAAATTTCTTCAGTCAAAGCAGATTGGGTCCAAACAGTAATCATGTTGGGTAGAAAACTCACAACTAGAGACTGGAAGGCAGCCTTCAGTGGACAAGTGGTATATTCAGATTGGGAAACGGGCAGTTTATGAAGGCCTCTCATACAGATTATGTTATTGTTCAGAGAAATATTATTTGAAATGGGAAAAGAATTATATCATATTAAAGGGCCCTGATAGTGTTAAAACACTACAGTATATTATACAGATTGGTTGTTAATATATACCAAACCCCAAGGTGTTAGCATACTTGTAGCTGCCATGTGCAGAATGTTTTTTTCTCTTCTATGAGATTGTACTGGCCCTTTGCATTTGTGATATGCCTTGGCAATCCCCATGCCACTTGGTTTGTCATTTGGATTGTGTTGCTGGACCTCCATGACCATCTGTAGTTATTTTGTCCCCAACTACCATTTTATTTGTTTTCTTTCATTTCATTTGTTGTGTTTTTGTCTTTGCCTCAGTTGTTTTTCCTCTCCTTTTTGTACCCAACAATTTACCCTTTGCCCCATCCATTTTGTGTTGCCTGTCTTGGAAAAACCCCCATAAAACACAATAAAATTCTAACCATAAAAAATGTAGACTGCACTGGTATAATGCTGCCATCATTACTATAGCTAATGGAAGTAAATTGTTGGGAACAAAATTCCAACTACACATTTTTCTTACTCCATTCACAGCAAACTCAATGGTGGATTAATACTGGCATTTTGTGGGAAAAAGGCAGAATGTGAAAGGGCTCTATGGACTTATGTCCAGGGATTTGTATTTGATATTGATGAAGATGCGAAGGCCTTGTGGAGCAGCAACGCCTATGGTAAGCGTGTAAGTGTAAATGGAAATCCTCAGACCAGTGCCACTATAGATATGGCTCCTTCTCAGCCTGCTTTACAACAAGAGCAGCATATGTGAAGGTGAGTGGAGACTAGCTTGCTCCCATGTACATGAGTGACCTTGGTCATATTGTACAGCTGAATCCAGGTTAGTGCACCTTGCATCCAAACCAGCTGTGCCAGAAACACTTTTTCTGAATGTAGCTCGCCATGTTTTACACTTTATAAATACCACGCACGCTTGAAAACTATTTATTCTAGATTAAATTAATTTTGTTTGATGCAATAGGACTCTCAGTATTTCTCCTAAAAAAAAAAAAGGTCACAGATCCAGATTCTTCTTCCATAAGGTTTTACTGGTTGATAAAAGAAAAAAGAAATTACCCAACCAAGATTACAAAACTAATCAAACAATATGAATTATTTGTATACAGTATTTTCTCTCCATCTGTGGATCACAGTTCCTTAACTCCTCCTTCCCCATGGGACTTTTGGGCACCTTCCACTTCCTGCTTTCCCACTTCCTTTTGTTTTTAACAGGTTGCTCATGGTAATCCAAACACACAAACCCCATATTTGTTATCTGTTGCAAATTTGTTTGGACTGCACAACAGTTATTCAAGAAGTCATTAGGCACCAATGGAATTCTAGCTTTATTTTCACTAAATCTGACGACTGGGAAACACATTCTACTTCTACATAGTACATAATCCCATAAAGCAGATCAAAGTTATAAATTGACAGGAGTCTTATGAAACAAATTGTGATTGTTATTTCCAAAAATATATGTTACTTCTCCAAGAAAACATGACTTGGAAGATTAGGGCGTAGAGCCCATTTATACCAATTTTCACATTAAAGACTAAATGAACCAACAGACACACATTCCATGGTTATAACAAAAGTACAGGTTTATAATCAACACAGGAAAGCTCCAGGTACAATGTCTGGTGTCCCAGACCCTGGGTGCAATGCTTTCAATAAAACAGAAACTGTACATTAAAACAGGCTCACACAAGACCAGCATCTCCAAGGGCCACATTGACAAACAATATGAGCTGTTCTCCACTGCGGTTACCTCCAGACATCTGCCCACATCACGACGCACACAACCCTTACCTTTCTCAGGTACATCTCTGATACTCAACCCCTTCTGAGGTGACACCTGTGCTCCCGGGATGTCTAAGGGGTCACCATGGAAATAAGGGACTGTACCTGGTGACCTGTATGCGGTCTATGGATGCTATTGTTTAATATTGTTTTTGTTCCCTCTTTTGGGCTAGGAAGAGTGCCATGCAACGATCTCTGTGGATGTGCTTTCTTGAAAAACGGGATCATTATGTAGGTATGCCTGTGTGCACATTCAAAGCTTGCTCTGTGCGTGTGTGCGTGTATGAATGTGCATGAGTGTGTGTGTGTGTGTATGGGTCTATGTGTGTGTATGGGTCTCTGTGTGAGTGTGTGTGTGTGTGTGTGTGTGTGTATGGGTCTATGTGTGTGTATGGGTGTGTGTGTGTGAGTGAGTGTGTGTGCATATGTGCATGTGTATAGGAGTGATGCGTGTTACGAGGTTTGATTCCTGTGTTATTTCTTGGCGAAGGAGATCTTCATGGCGTTGGTCTGGGTGATCTTGAAGCCTTGCAGAGCCTCCCTGGCCGCGCCCGCCTGCACCTCATTATCAAACTCCACAAAGGCAATGTCATGCCGCCCAGGCACCAAACGAACCTCTTTGAACCCAGGAAACCTGCAGCAGAGACCAACAGCCAACCTCAATATGCAGACAGGCTGAAGACACAGACACAGACAGACACAGACAGCAAAGCAAAGCAAAAGGACAGCAAGCCACTTGCAGCAGTAATGAGTGCACCACTGACATGAAATGAAAACTGGATTCCTAATCTTTTATGGCCTTCTGGAATTGGTCTCTGAAAAAAAAGCACTTTGCATGCTACACAACATTCTACATAATATAGTACATTACACTACACATACATTTCACTGAGATAAGAACATAATACATAATGATGAGAACAGGCCGTTTAGCCCATCTAGGCTCGTCAGGTCCTAATCTAAAGAGTATCTAGTACTACATCTAACCAGGACTTGAAAAGCCCAAGTCTTTCTGCCTCTACTACCTGACCTGACAAGCTGTTCCAGGCATTGACAACTTGTGTAAAAAAAACAACTTTAAAAAAAACATCCCAACATCCATGCAGAATCTTCCATTAACCAATTTCCACCTGTGGCCTTTTGTTCTGCTAGCCAAACTTATCTTAAAAATCTTTGGTAGTTCACTTTGTTAATCCCATTCAGGAGTTTAAAAACCTCAACCAAATCCCCCATAACTCTCCATTTGCTAAGCTTAAATAGATTAAGTGCCTTAAGTCTATCCTCATAACTTTTACCTTTCATACCAGGCACCAATTTAGTTGCCATTCTTTGTACTTTTTCAAGAGCTTCTATATCTTTCCTGTAGGGTGGTTCCCAGAACTGCACACAGTACTCAAAGTGAGGTCTGACAAAGACATTATATAACATGAATATAACCCCCTTTGATTTATATTCAATAGTTTTGCTATGTATCCCAGCATCCAGGTGGGTGGCAGTGTAGTGTAATGGTTAGGGAACTGGACTTGGAACAGAGGTTGCAGGTTCGATTCCCAGGAGGGACTGAGTAAGGTACTTAACCTGAATTATTCAGTAAAAATATCCAGCTGTATAAATGGATTGTACGTAACGAAATGTAAAATTTTGCCTCTGGATAAGAGCGTCTGCTAAATGCCTAAAATTTAAAATGCATCCTATTGGCCTTTTCACTGCTGTAGCACACCACTTTGATGCAGATACACTTTGATCAACCACAATTCCTAATCCCTTTTCAAATTGAACACCTACTCATTTTTCTCATCCCATAAATACTCCTGTCTTATATTTTTATTTAGCAATATTGAATGTCATCTGCCATGTTTCTGCCCATTCTTGTTTAAATCGTTTTGGATTACTTTAGTCAATTCCAAACTGTTTGCCAAACCCCCAAGTTTAGCATTTATGTAAATAAGATCATTTATGTAAATAAGGAAGAGCAGAGGTCCCAGCACCAATGCCTGCAGGACTCCACTGCCCACAGCACCTAGGTCAGATATGACCCCACCTACTATTACTCTTTGTATTTGCCCTTGCAGCCAATTATGAACCCACTCTGAAACAACTCCTGAAATTCCTACTGAATTAATTAACAATAAGCCTCTCATGTGGTACCTTGTCAAATGCTTTCTGAAAGTCCAAATATATAATATCATAAGCCTGGTTCAAGTCAAAACATTTTGTAACCTCTTCAAAAAAAGTCCAGGAGGTTTGTTAGGCATAACCTCCCCTTCAGGAAACCAGGTTGGCTGTTTTTTTAATGCTCAAAAAGAATTGAGCATACCTACAATACAATACAATTGCAAACCTACAATACTAAAACAATTGCTCAGAAAAACATTTTGTTTTATTAATATTTTTTTCCAGAAAACACCTGGATTACAATTATTCACACCCCTAAGTATTATTTTAAAATGTATCCAACAAAAATTGGTTTCCTGTTTCCCTAGGGTATAGAAAGGAGGGAGCACACGTTTGAAATACTGTGGTCAGCCATCATCATGGTGAAAGAGGACTCCCTGAAAGCCTCAGACAAAAGGTTATTGACCTCTACAGATCAGGAGATGGCTACAAAATAATCACTAAAAAGTTAAAGATACTGCTTTCCACTGTTGTGTCAATTATTAGGAAGTTTAAGGCCACTGGAACAGTGGCTATCCTGCCAGGTAGAGTACGCAAGTCTATCTTCCCCCCACGTGTAGTGAGACGGATTGTTCGAGAGGCAAAAAGAAGTCCAAGGGGCACAGTTCAAGGTCTCCCAAACAACCTGGCATCTTGGGGTTACAAGGTGTCTAAAGCTACCATCTGACGACACCTACATGACAATGGCCTTTATGGCAGAGTTGCAAGAAGGAAGCCTCTTTCAAAGACAATTCACTGAAAAAGGTGTCTTGAATTCTGAACTACAATTGGAACCATGTCTTGTGGTCAGATGAAACAAAGCTTTGTGCACATCAGCGTTATGTTTGGCGTGTAAAGAATGCAAGTAATATTGAAAAGCACCTAATGTCTATGGTGAAACATGGTGGTGGATCTTTAATGCTTTGGGGTTGTTTTGCATCCACAGGCCCTGGGGCCCTTATTAAATAGATGGAACCATGAACTCCAACAAGTACCAGGACATTTTGTCCAAAAATCTTACTCTCTCTGCCAGGAAGCTACACCTTGGCCACAGATGGACCTTCCAACAAGACAACGATCCCAAACATACGTCCAAAGCAACTGTGAAATGGTTCCTGACCTGGTAATCTCAGTCTCCAGACCTGAATACAATTGAACATCTGTGGTTTGAACTCAAAAAAGCAGTCCACAAAAAAGGAAAAAAAAAAAAAAACGGCAATCCAAGTATCTGAAGCAACTAGAACAATTATGCATGGAGGAATGGTTGATGATCCCCCCCCCAACAAGTTCCATAACCTCGTACAACACTACAGAAGGCAACTACTTAGTGTTATTATGGCCAAGGGAGGAAGCACAAAGTACTGATTTACAGGGGTGTGAATATTTGTGATTCTTGATTTTTCTGGGACAAAAAACTAATTGTGAAACGTTCAATTGTGGTTTGTGCCAATGCATTATTGTAAATTTTGTGAGCATAAAATAAAGCTCATTACTTAGTTAATTTTATACGATTTCTTTTGTTCATCTTTATCAAGGGTGTAAATAAAAACGTACTGTACATTTACATGAGATTCAGTTTAAACTGAAGGGCCTTTAGTTCCCTGGGTCAGTACGGTCCCCCTTCTTATAAATTAGAATAATACTACCCTGCTTCCAGCCATCTGGTATTTCTCCACTGTTTATGGATTGCATACAATATCTGTCAATGGTATATACACTACCGGTCAAGTTTTAGAACACCACCATTTTCCAGTTTTTACTGAAATCTAAGCAGTTCAAGTCCAGTGAATAACCTGAAATGGTACAAAGGTAAGTGGTAAACCGCCAGAGGTTAAAAAAAAGGCCCTTTTCAGGGAACAAGTAATGGGTTAATGGGACCTGACACTAGTTAACATCTCCCGTTAGTGCTCTAGATGCACCACACTAGAGCACTAGACACATTCAGAAAGACGAAGTCTAATAGACACTGTGTAAACATGAGGGTCGGACAGAGAGGTCGCCTGACAGGTCACTGACTGGTTGAACAGCATGGACAGCATGAGCTCGTTGGTTTCCTCTGGGAGGCTGGTGAGGAACAGAATGTGGTTGGGTGGATTCTCCGACACCTGGAACAGACAGAGCCGCCATTAGCCCGTGTGCAGCAGAGACATGCAGGTGCTGATTGAAAGCACACACATTGCCATACTGACCTGCTGGGCATGGGGCATCTGCCCTGGCATCATCTGGCCTGGGGGCATGGCTCCTGGGGGCATCTGCCCTGGGCCCATTCCCGGGGGTGGCATCATACCAGGGGGGGGCATATAGGGGGGCTGTCCTGGCATCGGCATCATCCTGGGACCTTGGGTCAGGGGAGGCATGCCCTGCAGAGAGAGAGAGAGAGAGAGAGAGAGAGCTTTAAACACTGCAGAGACAGCTTAAATTGTTCAACCCAGTTGAGGTTCAGGTTGCTTTCCTGACATCTGGAACCAAGGGCTTATATGCCCAATATATAAAAGTGGACACAAATTAGACCCGAATAATTACAGAGGCATTTGTGTAAGCAGCAATCTAGGGGAAGGTATTTTGTAGTATCTTAAATTCAAGAATTGTAACCTTCCTTCACGAGCACAATGTCCTGAATAAAAGTCAAATTGGATTTCCTCCAAATCACTGTACTACTGATCACATTTCCAAATCTTAATAAATAAACTGTCCATCCATCCATCCATCCTGATCACATTTACACCCCAGGCCAACCGAGAGACATAGTCTCTCCACACATCTTAATAAATAAACATGTCCACCAAACTGCGGAGGAAAAGGGATTTTTACTACAACATAGAAGAACATAGAAAGCTTTGCCTTTAGGCTCAGCTCCCTCTTTACTCGACAGATGACCTGGTTCCGCCTGCTTTCACCCACTGAACAGTGACTCCAGTGAGAACCATGGTCTTAAAAAAGCTTCACACTAAAATGGAATGGAAAAATCATCCAGATGTCAGGAAATAAACAGGTTCGGGAACAAGTACTTACTGCCAGCAACGGACCAAGCTCTGGCAGAACACACTAAGATTACAGCCTTCTCCAAGTCCACAAAACATGTGTAGACTGGTTGGCAAACTCCCATGCACCCTCCAGGACAGTAGTTCAGGAAAACCACATTGCTCCTCCTGCTTTAGGTTCAACCATGGACCCTCCTCTCCAGAACCCCTGAATAGACCTTACCAGGGAGGCTGAGGAGTGTGATCCCCCAGTTAACAGAAGAGGGGACCACCACCCCTTGCCAGTCCAGAGGCAATATATGCTAGTCGTGTCAACCAAGACAGCCCCACAACAAAAGCTTTTTAACCAAATCGAAGTATTCCCTCCTCCACCGACCCACAACGTCCCGAGTCGAGGTCAGCAGCGCCCCATCCCCAAGTGCACTGCTTCCCCCTTGAGCTCCTATCTGCTGCCTCTGGAGTCCCACACCGATAGGACTCCTTCTTCAGCTTGACGGCATCCTTAACTGCCGGTGTCCACCAGCGGGTTCGGGAATTACTCGGACTCAAATTTCCCCCCCACCATCGGAGCCAACTCACCACCAGGTGGTGATCAGTTGACAGCTCCGCCCCTCTCTTCACAAATTGATATGGACACGCTTATGCTTGAACCATGGACAATGACAGGCACAGAAGTCAAACGTGAGCATTGAAGTCTCCCAGCAAAGGGAGTCCCCGGAAGGAGTGTTCTCCAACACCCCCTTAAAAATATTTGACAGAGTGGAAGAGAGTCCAACCCTCTCAAGGAGACTGGTTCCGGGCCCATGCCATCAAGCCGGAACCTCTCGATCTCCGCACCAGCTCAGGCTCCTTCCCGCCAGAGAGGTGACATTCCACGTCCCTAGAAGTGCCAAGGCCCCGCCTTCGGCCGCCGCCCATCTCACACTGCACTACCCCCTTGGCCCCTCCCATGGGTGGTGAGTATGGGGTCCACATAGAAGTAAAATTCTTACTCTACGCAGATGACCTGGTTCTGCTTTCACCCACTGAACAGTGACAGTCAGAGACACAGTAGCAGTGAATGCATTAAAGAGAAAGCTTGCAGAGCAAATTAAATTTGGTTACAAATTGATATACCAATTCAAATTTGGTTAAAAATCTTTGACAGTGTCAAGTGGAAGTGAGGTATGGGGTCCACTCAGTCAGAAGAACTACTCTAAATTGGACAAGCATCCAATAGAGACCCTGCTGAATTGAGAGAGAATTTGAATTGAATTTGATTTGAATTCAAAGAGAGAGCGGACGCACCAAAGATGAGCTCCTAAAAACATATCTTTTGAACTTAATTCTTGGTAAAACCAAATACAACTTAACACAAAAACAAACAAAGGAGAACTGAACTAGTACAGGATACAAAAAAAATACTACAAAAAGAAAAATACATTGTTTAAAATACAATTTAAACATTGAACATATATTACCAAAAAGGCTAACTGAAGTGGATCGCCGAAAAAAGGAAAAATAATGAAATAAAAAAGTTGAAAAAGGCACAGAAGGTAAGCCTCAACTACTATTAGACATAAATAAGCAAGAACAAATGATATAAATTCCATTTTAAATAGTAAAAGTTGAAGGCTAATAAATTGTCATTTAGGCAATTGGTCAACAATGTCATGTGATTGGTTGCGCTTTTTACACGTCATTTGGGCCGTGTGTTTCCGATTTACATATTGTTATCGTCGAGTCCAGCTGTTCCTCTACTTACGTCGTTAGCTCTAGCTAGCTATATTTTGTGTTATTTTTTCCCCTGCAAATCCAATTACCAACTTTGCTCTTGGAGAAATGCACTGCTTTTGTAGCTAGCTAATGTTAGCTTGCTACCAAAATCCTCATTAGTTATTTGACATTACCTATTTGGCCTCAGTTCACCACGAATTGTGTGACACAGGCTAGTTGCTAATCAAGTTAACCAGCTTGCTAATTAGCTACAGTATATTAATACGGATAATCAGATACCATTTATTCAAAGTTATCATCAAAATAAAATGAACCCTGCTTAGTAATGACAACTGCTGATGCACAGTTGTCTAAATGCAATAGGCCAGGCTAACCCATGGTCTACTACATCCAAAAATATAATTCAGTTTTTTTGGGGGGTTTTTTCTGCCATAGGTACAATTTGGGGGAGGTTATAATTAAGTATGTTAATTGTAAATTGTGTGGTGTTAAATTTGTAAAATCAATAAATATATGTTTAAAAAAAAAATATATATATATATATATAATTCAGTCACTTGATGCTATATACAACGTACAATGAGAAATTACATTTTGAAGTTTCTGGAGTACACTGCAGGGGCCCAGATTAGTCCTATCGTCTCAGACAACTAAAAATTAAGGACGACCTTTGATTTCTAAGTGATCGTCCTGCTGACGACTGAATTCAGGATTATTTTAAATAATAATAATATATCTTTTTTTAAATTAGCTAACTGGAACTATTTCTGTTTTACACGCACATCGTAATAAACACGTCATGTGCGGATATGAACAAATATTTCAGAAGTTCCGCCGATCGCGGCACAGACACAACAGCGAGAACCAGCTAGTTAGTTAGCTAGCTAAAGTTAGCATTCATGGACATTAGATATCAATATCTGTTGTTGCTAGTTGCTTGCTAACAAAAGGCTTAGTAAGTGATCATGGATTTCCTGCAGTGATTTCTCATCTCCGTCCTACAGTCCAAGCACAAATCATTCCCACATCCCTGCTGGGTTAAATCTAGGAATTATTAGCTAGCTATTACGTTAGCTGCCATACCACACTAGTTGAGAATGGAAAAATCTCTCTTGTTCGAGTCCCAACTAATGTACATTATGATATACTGTACAGTCAAAACACTAGTCGCTAACGCCACCTGCGGGCACTCTTCAGAGCTTCACTGCTACACAGTTCCATGAGCACACGCCGCACAAGTCAAACATAAATATCTGTGTAGAAAATAAATAACGTTAACATCCATCTTTGGGCTACATACGATGTAGTGATCACATTTTCAAAGATGTGGAGATTTGTTGAGTGCAAGTCCACCCCCCACTAAAAAGGCTAAAACCAAAGAAGATCAGCTAAAAACTCAGCTAAAATATGATTTTTTTTAGAGCAGAGATCGCACTTTCCAGGAAAATTGGAAGGTGAATAGACCAAGGACAAGAAACTTTTAGGAAGGACAAGTATCTTTTCTAAGATACTTGCCCTTTGAAAAGTAGGACTTTTACCCTAATCTCGGCCCCTGACACTGTCATATGTCTGTTACAGGATCATAAGATATGATGGTTTAAACATAGGGTTAATTTGTACATCAAGCATGACTGTGTTGCACATTCGGCCGATATTTGCTTTGTTTTAGATTTCACTGTTGGCATTTATATTTCCGGTTCCGTAGTCTAGTGACTAGCAAGCTCTCCCATCTGGTGTGGAGCGTCATTAAACGAACAGACCTCAAGTCACAGTGAGTACACTGACATTTGCTCGCAACGCTGTATTTGACAGCAGTTCGACAGCCTGTGCGAACACGCCAAATTCGATTTCGCTTTAAGTATACAGAGGCCTTGAGAGCCAACGGTTTTTGGTTACCATGGCAACTAAGTAGCAGGCAGGCAGCAATGAGCTCCAGTACCCAGTGGAAGTGACCAATGTCCAGGCCAGGAAGCAGTAAAAACTATCTGTAAGTCGCTCTGGATAAGAGTGTCTGCTAAATGCTTAAAATGTAAATGTATCTGCACTGAAAAACAGTCCTGAATCCCTGTACTGTGAGTATACTTACAAAGAGGACAGGAAGATCAGAAACAATATGATCTTTCACACTGAGCACCCCACATCCTTGCACACAGCTCTGTGCAAACAATAGCCGAATATAAAAAAAGAGGCATTTGTCAGGGGAGACAGATTTCAATTGGAGAGGATTTGGATGACAGCACTGTAAAATTCACCATTAACACATACCATAATGGTACTACATTAATTCAGGGAAGTGAGACCAGCTTGGACTCATTCAAAGATATATTTTTACTTATAAAAGAAGAGGCAGACAAAATGAAGGGAACTCCTGATCCTGCAAACCCTGCCAACACTGAATCACCAGACACTGGTGACAACACTGGACACATGCCAACTCCCGAGTGCACCCCCTGTGTCCCCCAGTACCACCCCTGTGACCCCCAAATATGTTGAGCAAATGCAGCAGAGCCTGGCCAGAGTTCACCTTGGCCAGACTGTCTGTACACAGCCTCTCCCAGCAGCTACAGGATGAGGGGTGCCAGGTAAGAGTCAGTAATAAAAAAATAAAAAATAATAATAATCTTTGTTCTTCAACAAAGAGCAAACGAGCGCTATGCTTTGCCCCATGTGATCTCTGGAGGGAAGACAACATTTGCAAGCAGCGACTTCTCAACTCAAAGTCCTTATTAATAAAGTGCAGTTAAACTTATATATGGCTCCGTTGTCTACCTGGGCCACAGGTCTGTTGTGGTTACTTTGTTTGTTTTGCTTGTCAAGTCTGTGGATCAATTTCTGGAAAATCTCTTTGCTTACAGTATATATTCACATCATGTCTTTTGCGAGGTGGTTTCCTTGTGCCCTCAAGAGCTTTTCTCTTAAGGCGTTGCATTTTCAAACGCATTCCAGATTGATGCTTGCTTGGGCTGGGACTGAGTCTGGGATGTGATATTGGTAAATGAGTTCTGGCTAGACAAATCTAGTCTGTGTGGGAAACAAATGTAAGACAAAACATGCCCAGCATCGAGGGTTGCGATAGACTTATATTGCAAACTTGGGCCTTATGATATTGCAAATTCTCCCATTAGAATCAGAATACGATACATCTTTCATTATTCAAGACATATTTTTGCAGTGACAAGCTACATAAAAGTACAGATATAAACACAAAGACAAAAATAGCCAATGTTTTCATTTTTATACGATTGAACATTTTTTGGCTACAGATGTAAGAAATATGAGATATTAAATGTGGTCTTGGTAAATTGCAATTCATTGGAGGACCAATGTCGAATAATAAATCATAGCCAAATATGAAAGATAATATATCCAAGTGTGAAGTCACTGCATGGTACCTCATGCACTCGCTCATGACTCCCAAACGCCTGGGTAGAAGTAAGAAAATTGTAGCTAATGATACGGGGAAAGCAGTGTTCTGGCTTTGGCGAATTTGAGCTGGAATGTTTACAATGCCAATACTAATGTCACCACAGCGGTCGCATTCTTTTTTTGTCACTTCAGATAACTCCTCCCATCTTCACGGTTCTGTTGTGCGATGGAAAAACATCGCAGGGACTCGACCCGTGAAGGGGATAGTGACGGGTACGGATGGTTACCGTGCTGCACCATATAGTGGAAAAACACCATAAAGGAGCAGCTCAACAGGTACACGCATCCACGCACATACATTAGGGATGCGAATTGTAAGAAATGTCCTTGATCGATCGCCACATGAACAAACCATGAACACACACGCACGCACGCAAGCACATACACAACCCCAATGCACAGGTGGTCCTGCTCATGGACTCCAATGGGAAGTACCTGGACACATGAAGGATGTTTCTGGGACAGCGGGTCAGTGCAGTGTGCTGTATGAACACGGAGCAAGCCCTGCAGCTGCTGAGACGAGACACACTGGGGAGCTCTGCCTGCATCATTATACACCAATGACCTGAGAGCCCTGTATCATCATCATACACACCAGCACCATTGACCTGAGAGCCATGCCTGCATCATCATCATCATCATCATACACACCAATGACCAGAGAGCCCTGCCTGCATCATCATACACACCAATGACCAGAGAGCCCTGTATCATCATCATACACAGCAGCACCAATGACCTGAGAGCCCTGTATCATCATCATACACACCGGCACCATTGACCGGAGAGCCCTGTATCATCATCATACACACCAATAGCCAGAGAGCCCTGTATCATCATACACATCATTCCCCACCCAACCCCCAGACTCACCAGCCACAGGCCCACACAACTCCCCAGACTCCCCATCCACAGGCCCACACAACTCCCCCAGACTCACCAGCCACAGTTCCACACAACCCCCAGACTCCCCATCCACAGGCCCACACAACTCCCCAGACTCCCCATCCACAGGCCCACACAACTCCCCCAGACTCACCAGCCACAGGCCCACACAACTCCCCAGACTCACCAGCCACAGTTCCACCCAACCCCCAGACTCCCCATCCACAGGCCCACACAACTCCCCCAGACTCCCCAGCCACAGTTCCACCCAACCCCAGACTCCCCAGCCACAGGCCCACACAACTCCCCCAGACTCCCCAGCCACAGGAACCCCCAGACTCCCCAGCCACAGGCCCACGCAACCCCCCTAGACTCCCCAGGCACAGGCTGACAGTCCATTAGGAGCAGCAGCCCAGCTATGCTGCAGTACTTGCCCCATCCCCACCCCCACCCTGGGAGAGATCTGGCACCTCCTCAACATCCTGAGCTAAAGCTCACACCAGCAGGTAGGAGGGACACTACTGCCCTTAACCTAAATATAATCTATAAATGCTAAATTCTTACCTCTATATACATATATAAATGATTGTATTGTTATTTATTCATTTTGTTTAGCTTTGAACTGTTAAATTGCTTATGAAGTCATTTTCAATCACTTCATGGAATGTCCAGGGTTTGTGCTCCTTAACCTTTGGGTTGAAGAGCACAAGCCCTGATTTAAAAACGTATAGTCAAGATGTAATTATTCTCTTGGAAACATGGTGTCATGCAGATGTGCTTACTCACCGTCCCTCAGGTTATAAATAAATCATAATACCATCAATTAAACTCAAGCATATGAAGCATAGCAGAGCCTCTACAGCAGGGGTGTCAAACTCATTCCATCGAGGGCCGAGTGTGTGCAGGTTTTTGTTGCAACCAATGCATTACACCAGGAGATTTCAATTAGGTCTCCTCCTTAGTTGAAGAAGTGAGCTAATTAGTGAAATCACCTGGTGTAGTGCATTGGTTGCAACAAAAACCTGCATACACTCGGCCCTCGATGGAATGAGTTTGACACCTGTGCTCTAGAGGAATCATAGGGTGGTACAGAGAAGACCTGGCAACCCATATCACCGCAATAAAACAAGGCCCCACACACACATGGATAGAAATTCATAGCGGCCTAGCCATAGGCGACAATGATATTTATTTATGTGCACCCTACACCCCCCGCACATATTTGGACAGACCCCCCTACATCTAATACCAACTACAACACAGAGAAACAACCCTGACTGTGCTGTACATAAAAATGGTAGGGAGTGCATATCTCTGTCTAGCCTTAGGCCCGTACATCCTTAATGGCAGGATCCGAGGGGACTCTTTAGGAAGGTTCACTTACCGCTCAGCACTTGGGACTAGTGTAGTCGACTATGCCATCACTGACATGGACCCCTCCAACATTAGCGCATTCACTGTCAGACCACAGACACTATTTTTAGACCACTGTCAAATCAATGTGTACCTGAAAAGAATTGGACACCCCAGGAACAGAGAAACACAGCCCTCCAAGCTGTATAATCTTAATCAAACATAGATGGGCTTAAGACAGCACGGAAGAATTCACCAAAGCAATCAGTTCTACTGAAATTACTAGCCTTATTAACAGTTTCCATTTTACACCATCCAAACCATAAATCAGTAATTAAAGCGAACCTCCAGCGGAAAATGTACCAGCGGAATAATCAAGAACCGAACCCTAAAGAACAATGGTTTGATGACGAATGCAAATTTTTAAGGAAAAAACGAAGACAGTTATCCAATCTGAAACATCACTGTCACATGCCATGAGACAAATCCTCAGATGTGAGCAGAGCAGCCGATGGTAAGAGGTGGCAGAGAAGTGGGGTTTGCCGACCTCTGGACCGGATCTTATTTTTCAGTCTCTCCCAGACGGGGAGAGAGAAACTGCAGGGGGCCAGGTTAAATAAAACACAAACCCAAAGTCTTCACTCTACTTGCCGCAAAGCTTTCGGGCAAAAACAATTAACTAAAATAACAAACTAAATGAATAAACCAAATTAAAACCCGCCTCCTCTGAGGTGGGAATCCCATTCCGGGGAACACACAACAAACACAAGACAGTCAGCGGCTTTCCACACCGCTTCCATGCATCCACAGGGTACCGTGCCTCTTCAGTCTGGAGTTCCACTATAACCTCACCAGGCACACACATATTTGGTGACTTAATCAAGTGCTTCCCAAACCCATGCATACAGGAGACACTCAATTGTATTAGTGCCAAATCCCCAAATAAACAGAATTGTTACCAGACCCTAAACAGAGAATACACAATGGCAGAGTAGCTCTTCTCTGTCAGAGATACAAAGCAGAGACAGATCCTGACCAAGTACAGGTTCAGCGACCACACCTTAGCAGTTAAAAGGTGGCAGGGGGCAGGGAGGCAATCAGGGGTAGAGAGGCATGGTGGGGAGGGGCGTGGCAGGGAGGCGTGGTGGGGAGGGGCGTGGCGGGGCGTGGCAGGCTTGACACTCACAGGCATGGGTGTTGGGACCCCGGGGCCCATGGGGGTCACTGCCCCTGGCAACCCCTTCTTCCCTCCGGCTGCATCCGGGCCCTTGCCCTTCCTCTTCTCTTTCTTGCGGTCACGCTCCACATAGGTGCCCTTCATCTTGGCGATGATGTCAGAGTCCATCTTGGCGTACTGAATCCGCTGCAATGACAGGGCAAGGTGGGTCATCAGAGAATCTCAAACACAGCCATTCCTAACCTTGAGAGACCAGCAGAGGACATGAGAATAACCCACACCTTAATACAGCAATTTATTACCCGTTTTGATTTATTACATGTTACATTGTAATAAATCCGTCTGCCAAGATGACCAAACAATTGCTTTGAATGAATTTTAGAGGCTAGAACTTGTTTCATCAAACCCTGCAGGGGATAGTATGACTGCACCGACTCTAGGAGACAGGGTGGTCTGGATGCCATCACATGTGGACTGTACAATCTGAACACTGAAAATGCTTGAGTGGCATTCTGACCATACCATGGGTTTGTCATAAAATGGGAAGCCCTGCATGGATCGCAAGGCGTTGGAGGCGCTGTTGACTTCCTTAAAGATGACGAATGCCTGCCCCCTCATCTTCAGGGAGCGAGACACCAGGATGTCCAAGATCTGCCCAAACTGGGAGAATATAGCATACAGGGACTTCTTCAGCTCTGATGAGGAAGGAAATTGTGGTGTCATTATCATTCTGGTGTTTTAAAGCACATTTCTGGAGTTATTCAGGGATTTTAAATCGCATTGCTGGTGGTTCAATTAGCAGTGAATGCTCTCTCTCTCTGCAGTGTTTTGCAATGGCAAAGAAAAATGTAGTCCAGACACTACAGTAAAGGGGAAAACTAGAGACTGGGTGACAATAACAGGCAAACGGCAAAAAAAAAAAGAGGTTGCATAGAGCTAGAACAGTGGTTACCAACCCTCTCCCTACAAATCCCCAGCCAGTTCACCACCAGCACGCCTGATTCAACTCGTTAACTACTTAATGAGTGTGGATTAGTTAAATCAGGCAATCAGCAAGCAAGTCCGACGAACGAGGAAAATGTGCTTCCCAGATGGAGACGGTCATTAGATATAAGGGTCAGTGACAAATAAGGGTTTATAAATGGGAAAAAAAATTATTGAGTTAAAAATGCGAATTTAAGCTCTTTCTACCTTCATTAGAATGTTATGTATACGTTTCAAAAAGTTTTGTTCTCTAAGAATTACATTTATGCATTTTTATTATTAACAATTCGATTTTTCCATCAAAAATGTCATTCGGGATAACGGTAATGGATTTTCTAATAATTTGGTTATTTATATTTATCAACGTACAATACTTAATAGATATCCATCGTTTGATAGCAACAAACATGTTGTGCTCAGGAAATCTAAATTGTATCACAATTAATATCAGAAATATAGGCTTTTCTACTTGCACAGGCCCATTTGTCTATGTTTTCACCCAAAACGTAATGCTGAAAAGTGAAAAAAGCTGGGAAATGTCTAAAAATGCAATCTAGTAAAGGGGTTAAGATTATTGTTGCATCCTCAACTAAATAAAATTGAATTATGGAATATTTCAAGAAAAATCAGTGTTATCCCGAATGACATACTGGACACGTCACGTCATTGACCCATAAATCGCGTAATGTTACCGTCTTTTTTGATCTTCTCATTGAGATTGTTGATGTAGATGGTGTGGTTGAGTCGCATTTCTTGGCCCGCCATTTTCTGAGAGGGGATACAAACACAACACTTCAGTTAACTCATCCATGTGTTGTTGCCTGATATTTTCTGTTGGCAATAAGGCAACAATGCAGGCACTCTGGGTTTGCGAATTGGCCGTTGAATCGTTTTTCATTCTAAAGATCGCCGGCTAACTCGATACCCAAGCGTCATCCTCGTTATCAACCTGAATCAAGTCAGATTGGTTCACTGACGAGGAAGTCACCAAACGACACCGCTACGACAATGAATGATCAACTGAATTGGAGCCGGAGGTTTCAGGGGCTAGCTAATCTGAAATGACAAATACGTACTCACCCAACAGAGATCAGTGCTATACATTTTTTAACGTAACAGTATCTACATCGTTTCATTTAACTCACTGCCGTTTGTAAGTTGTAAAAGATGCAGAGAACGCACGCAAATGTTATCGCTAGCTAGAAAAGACAACCAGTTCGGCAACCAGTCAACATTACTTAAATTGTTAAAATGACTAAGTTTAATACCGAATAACCTTTAAACTGGACATACTATTTTCCAATAGAGGACATTTAAAATGTTACAAATTCACTACTTACGATTTTTTTGGGAACTCTGGCTGCGGCCTACTAGCGTGTGTTACCAATGGTTCCGAGGCCGCCGGCCAATACAATTTCATGAATGTGTCAATCATCAAATAGACCATGCCTTTCCGTACAATTGTGGATTCTATTGGCCAACTTCAAGCTCCGAACAACTCCCTTCCTCAAAAAGGTACCTTTTGATTGGATATGGTTTAACAACCTTCTTTGAATACATAATTTGATTGGATTGCGTTAATTTGAGTAATGGGTTTCATTTTGGCTCAAATTCAGAGACCTCTTTCCCGAAAGACCAGCAGATCCAACATGTGAGACATGTGGGCTGCAGTTACCATCCTTTTATGACACACTATATCCGTTCCTAACTTTTGATCTGATCTAGTTCATTTTTGTTATGTAATTGGGATGGAGGATATGCCACCTGCCAGGTTACGGGTTGGTGGTGCATACCCAATTCATACACAGCACCGAAATACAAAAATACGAATAAGGCAGGAAAAACTACTTTTATTCAATGCTCTATTGTATTGGTCACCGGAAGTAATTTACTTTTTGTCGCTGCCTTGAAGTTTCGCACTCACTAACAGCCTTCACAATCGTTACAAATGCTTCAAAATGAAACTTGAACGTGTAACGAGCGATGCGTAGCGAGCTTTAAAAGAGAATATTGTTCGGTTTACATAACATTGAATATAAATGTAACGAATTTATTTACAGAATTACAATCTAGCCACGTTCGTGGCTTGCTTAAAAATAGTACATTTCCCGCAAAACGTGTAGTGGGTTAGCTAGTTAAGTAACCATGCAAACCAACAACGTATGTTTTTATTATGGATTATTAAGAAAGTATAACCAGCCAACTGAAATTCTTCCATTTCAGACGATGATGACCGACGTAGCCAATAGTCTAGCTAGCTGGCCTTATATGGAATACCTAGCCTGAGCTAGCATGCTCTGCAGCACAGCTTTCCCCCTCTCCAGTGCCAGCCTTCTTCACTATTGAAAATAACGATCCGGGTATGTGCGGTTTGAGCTTCATTTTCAGACACCATTAGCTGTTCTCAGTTCCAGTGTCTTATTCACTAGCATTCTTATATTGTAACAAGTTGGATTTAGGTTAAAGGTTACTATTCACGATTATTTTCCAGCTGATCTTGGGTCGCTAGCTAATTTAGCCAAACTTTGCCACTGTAATGCTGTAACGTTAGTAGTCGGCTTGCTAGCTAGTTCGAGCTTTATTTGCCCATCTTGAAATTGATAAATACTGGGATATAGTGTATTTGAGATGTGTACATAAATCCGACATCATTTTGTAAAAATAAATACAATCAGTAATTCGGTCGATGTCATACTGAGCTACATAACCGTAACTAATTTATAAGAGCGACTTTATAAATTGTCTTACATTTTATGGTTGTTGTACCTGGTAGTAATAAAAAGCGTACTCAAAGATGTGTGCCCGCCTGCCCTACCCGGGACTCACGCCTATGTATGAACCCACCCAGCCTGGTACATTACTGCCCATATATATATATATATACATACACGTAGATGCCTTATTCACCTTGGGGAGGGCAATATCCGCGTTTAGACAAACTTCTGTGTGTGAGAGATGCAGACCTCCCCTGATAAAATCTACTGTAACTTGTTTAATTCTAAACCAATTTTCGTGACATTTGGCTTGTTTATAAACGTGAGAAATGTCTGCATAACAATTACTGAGTTTTCTCAACGTTCGCAGAACATGGCTGTGAACACGGTACGAAGAGGAATTTACCTATGTAAAAATTCCACAAAGTTGTGCAGCATTTGACTGTACAAAGAGGAGGAACCATAGAAGCAAGGCTCGTGGGATAACTTTTCACAGGTAAGTGGCTATTTCACTATATCACTGTCACTTAAAACTGACGTTGAATGACCGACAGATATCGCCATGACGATAACAAAACATAATGTTAGCTAGTTGTCAAACCACTGCATGACAAAGTGATATTTACTTTATAGTCATCTAATTCGTTGCAACACACGCACACACTTGTCAATTACAATATAGGCCTACCAATAAGACAACACATTAGATGACTATCAAGTAAATATCAATTTCAGTCACTTGGTTATGTACTGGTTTGACAACTAGCTAACATTATATGTTTCGTTATCGTCATGGCGATATCTGTGGGTCATTCAACGTCAGTTTTATGTGACAGTGAAATAGTTATCCCACGAGCCTTGCTTCTATGGTTCCTCCTATTTGTACAGCCAAATGCTGCACAACTTTGTGGCATTATTGCTTAGGCTAATTCCTCTTCATACCGTGTTCACAGCCAGGTTCTGCGGAAAACCGTTGAGGAAACTCAATAATTGTGAAATTTGGAAATCAAGTAACCTGCATGTTATGCAGAAATGTCTCATTCATTTCATTTATAACAAGTGAAATGTCGCGAGAATTGGTTGAGAATTAAGCGAGTTACAGTAGATTTTGTCTGGGGAAGTCTGCATCTCTCAATACACATACTTCTGTTTAGACGTGGATCTGGCCCGCCCCAATATGGCGGCCGTGCAGACGTATCGCTGCAACATACAACAGCATCTACATATTTCTATCTATGTTACTGCCGTCCACAGTACAGATACGGTCTCATTGACATTAATGTGATAACCTGTGGAAAACAGTTTCAGCGGTCAAGTCATAACATTTACATTTGACATTTTAGGCATTTAGCAGACGCTCTTATCCAGAGTGACTTGCAATGGGTGCATTTAAAATGGCAAGAATAAACACAACTAGAGCAAGAGATTAGTAGGCCTACAGCAACATAAAAATGTGTAGCCAATTTTTTTGTCATCAGTGGAATTTAGCTAGTTGCCCAAGGATTTCATAGTTTGCATGGAAAAGTAGCTTCCCATTGAGCTAAATCACATTGTTTTCATTTTAATACTGTGCGACCTTGTGATAGTCTTTTCATTGTAAAGTAGCTCTCTTTTTGTGTTATCTGGTAACTTGCTTGGAATCGCTTGGGCATGCTACTTGTTATCGTGTTTAATGCGAAAGATGCAAGAAACGCACCCGCCACCCTTTTGATGTTTTTGGCCAGCTTTGTGTATTGTGATGGTACACTGTTGCATGTTTGTAATGCCGCTTTTATAATTACATTGTGCTTATAGCACAAAACAGCACAGGCATAATTTGTTCCAGTAAACAAGCTGACTAATGCAACGATTGAATTGCCAATATAGCTGGCTCATCAACAAATGAAACAAGCGACATACAATATCAAAATGGCTCTAGTGGTAACGTTTATATCCAGAGACAATTTAAGAGTATTTATTTGCTTGCTAGTTACACATCATACGAGTGCTGGTGTTACGTGCAGCACAGGTGACACACCATATTGCCAAGACAGGGCTTTAGGGTACTGCAGTGGAACAGGGCTGTAGGGTACAGTATTGCAGTGGAACAGTTGTAAGGTACGGTACTGTGGTGGAACAGGGCTGTAGGGTATGGCATTACCGTGGAACAGGTCTATAGGGTACAGTATTGCAGTGGAACAGTTGTAAGGTACGGTACTGTGGTGGAACTGGGCTGTAGGGTATGGCATTACCGTGGAACAGGTGTATAGGGTACAGTATTGCAGTGGAACAGGGTTGTAAGGTACGGTACTGTGGTGGAACAGGGCTGTAGGGTATAGTATTACAATGGAGCAGGGCTGTAGGGTACAGTATTGCAGTGGAACAGGGATATAACTTGAAACGCATCTCTCCACATCTTTCCACAGTTACGGCCCACAGAGTACTCCCAGAAGAAGAGACAGACTGGCATGTCGACTGAAAGCCCGGCGCTCCCTGCGCCACCTCCTCCACCTCCCTTAGCTCCACCGCACCCCACTGTTCTAGGCTCCAGAAAGAAGAAGCTGTACCAGGCCATAGCCGAGGGTAGATCCCCGATTCAGGGGGATCACGACGAGCCCCGGCTTCTGCTCCGACAGAGAGAGGGCAGGTGAGGCTCCCACATAATCACCCTGCCCTGATCTTCATTTACATTTTGTTTCTGATTTGTCCCCATTTTTCTCCCCAATTTGGAAGCCAATTATACCCTCTATTTATTTCGATTAACCCTCCCCCCACAAACACGCCGCCTGTCTCTACGGGGCAAGCTACTCTCCGAGGCCGGCGATGATCCGCCTGCTTCAAGACGGAACTCACCCACTCTGGAGACACCCATATGTGCTTCACAGCGAGTTTGTGCCGACCACCCTCTCCCCTCCCTCAGGAGCGGACAGTCAAACGCCGCCCCGTTAAAATTAATAATGCATTGTATTACCATAATATGAATTAGTTTTTAATTGGTAAAATATATAGCTTACAGTGGGGACCACTGCAGTCTTATTGGACAGGTAATGGAAGCACAGAACCCATTCATACTTACTGTAATCCTAGTGTGTATTGTACAAAAGTGATCCACACTCCTGAATCAAAAAACATTTGAAATGTTCTGAACTGAGATGCTCAGATGTTTGGGTAGTTTTTAGCTTCTCATATGTACTAAAAAAAGTGCCCTTTATTACATAAAAAAAGTTGTCTTTAAAAATGTCCTGTTAACCCATTCAGACCTAAAATGCCTGCTAAAAACGCCTATTAAAACCTAAGCAATTATTCTACACAACCTCTTAAAACCTGAGGGTTTTCTGGAAAAATTTCAAAAAAAAAGCCGACACCAACGTGCACTTCATTTCCCCCACGTCTATTTCAGCGAATCACAGCGCATTTCATTAATCGCAAAATCGATGCGACCTAAACGTCACTCCAGGTCTTAATGGGTTAAAGGGAGAAACCGCTGCACACCAGTGCATATTTGAGTGGCCTCGGGGTTAACATAACATAAATCATAGTTGAAGTCTGGGCCAACTGTGCTGTCGGTTCCTTGCAGTTTCAGGAAAGACCTGCAGTGGGCGCTGTTCAACAAATATGTGCCTTCCCTCATTCAGGATGGACCACAGTGAGTCAACACTGCTGTTAATCAACGTATTGCTTTTACACGTGTTTGCGTATGCATGTTTCTTGTTTACCATGGAAAAATCCTGTAAATGCATTGAAGCCTTGTGTGGGATGGATGCGTTCAGTGGCAGTAGTGAGCACTGTGTTACCCAGGTGTGTGTGTGTGTGTGTTCGCGCTGTGTTACCCAGGTATGTGAGTGTGTGTGTGTGTGTGTGTGTGTGTGTGTGTGCACGCTGTGTTACCCAGGTGTGTGTGTGTGTGTGTGTGTGCGCTGTGTTACCCAGGTGTGTGTGTGCGTGCGCTGTGTTACCCAGGTGTGTGTGTGTGTGTGCGTGCGCTGTGTTACCCAGGTGTGTGTGTGTGTGTGTGTGTGTGTGTGTGCGTGCGCTGTGTTACCCAGTGTGTGTGTGTGTGTGCGTGCGCTGTGTTACCCAGGTGTGTGTGTGTGTGTGCGTGTGCTGTGTTACCCAGGTGTGTGTGTGTGTGTGCGTGTTACCCGCTGTGTGTGTGTGTGTGTGTGTGTGTGTGCGCTGTGTTACCCAGGTGTGTGTGTGTGTGTGTGTGCGCTGTGTTACCCAGTGTGTGTGTGTGTGTGTGTGTGTGTGTGTGTGTGTGTGTGCGCTGTGTTACCCAGGTGTGTGTGTGTGTGTGTGTGCTGTGTTACCCAGGTGTGTGTGTGTGTGTGTGTGCGCTGTGTTACCCAGGTGTGCGTGCGTGCACTGTGTTACCCAGGTGTGTGTGTGTGTGCGCTGTGTTACCCAGGTGTGCATGCATGCACTGTGTTACCCAGGTGTGTGCTGTGTTACCCAGGTGTGTGTGTGTGTGTGTGTGTGTGCGTGCGCTGTGTTACCCAGGTGTGGGCTGGTGGCACTGTGGATGGCTGCCCAGCTGCTGCAGCCCCCGGTGGAGGTGCCAATGGAGCAGCTGGTGCAGATGGCAATACAGAGGGGCTACACCACACAGGGGGAGCTCTTCTCAGGTGGGCAGTGCTGTTTGCCCTGCATTTTACCCCCCAATGTTAGCATTTCAGCACGATTGGAGCAGAAGGCCTGACTCAAATACATAAATGTGCGCGTGCGTGTGTTCCAGCCCACCACATGGCCCTGCTGGCGGAGGAGGTGTGTGGGTGCCGTGCGGAGCGTCTTTCAGGCGGGATGGGAGGAGCAAACTCCGGCCACATCTTGAGACACCTCTCAGCAGGACTGCCCGTCCTCATTCCGTATCCTTCACTACCTGCACCAGATGTCTGCACTTCTGTTATCCTGTTTGAGAGAGACCACCGCAATAAAAGCGCGACCGCAAAAAAAAAGCCTATCCTTTCCGGAAGCATTGAAAGAAACTCATCTTTACTGTATTTTACACAGGATAACTACAGCTTCTGTCTGCTGGACTCACCTTGGCTTCAAGCACACCTGGAGTCTTACCTCGAATAGGCCAGCATGTCGAAGGCCCAGGTCAATCTGCTTCAGAAAGGCTTCAGGCTGATGCGCAGGTTAATGTTCAATAAGTAAGTTTAAAGTCAATTATTATTATAGTGTAAACATATATTCCATCTTAGTGAATGCATGTTAAGATTCACTCATATGCTTTTAATTCTTATATTGATGAAACAGAAAGGTTTCATTCATAAGAGAAATAAAGCACAGAGACTTTAGATGAAACGCTGACTGCCTCAACAGCAGAGGATCACCTTCCTATATGATCTCTGCATTGGAACCAGGCTCTCCTATCATAGACATTCAGGTGTGTTCCTTCCTCCTGTACATTCAGAAAAATACAGTTTCGCCTCTTTACCTTGAGTCGCCTTCTAGTGGTCTCACAAACACGCCACGCTGCAGTATTAGGACCAGAAGGTAAATAGATTTATAAAGGGAGCTGAAGATACAATTTCTATAGGATGAGGTCATGCCGGGGGAAGGTTATACAAGTCGCTGTCTAACTGACTGCTTCGAATAATGTTGGTGGAAGAGTCTTGTTCGACTCTGCTGTATTCTTCCCGGCTGTGAATAAATCTTGATCTGGATTCAAGTGTTTGTCTTTTGTCCGGTATCATCAGAATGATAAAAAAACAGAACTGTTTAGCCTTTAACTGTGTCTGCGCAGCTACGACGAGGACTTCAACCACGAGCCCTGCCTGCGCAGTGGCCACAGGGCACACTGGGCCGTGGCCTCAGGTGCGAGAGCAACTGGCGCACACCTGTCCACTCAATACACACCTGCCCACTCAATGCACACCTGTCCACTCAATACACACCTGGCCACCCAGCATGGCATGGCACGGCACAGGGGAGTCTAATCTGTGTCCGTGTTTCCTCAGGGGTGGTGTTGGGCGTGGCACGGGGCAGTCTGGAGGAGGGGCGGTTCCGGGCAGACCCTGCCCTGCCCTGGCTGCTGCTGCCGCTGGACGGCCCCTGCTGGTGGGGCGAGGGAGTGGAGGAGGCGGAGGAGGCCTATGTCCTGGCCAAGCAGGGGAAGAGCCTGCGCTACCAGCTGTGGCCTCTGGAGGCGCTGGAGCGGAGCAACAGCCAGCTGCAGGAGATGGACCCCCAGCGTGCGGCTGACGGCTCGCCCTACGTCCTGCCCCAGGGAGGGGTGGGGGCCGGCCTGGCAGGACAGGTGGTGCTGCTGCACGGACACACGGACAAACACGACTGACGTGGGACCCTCCACCACTCTCCACCAAAACCCCCAAAATTGCTGAATGTCAATTCAGACAATTCAGAATTGCTCTATGGGGATTTTTCAATTCACGATTTGAATTTCAATTCATTTCCTGAATTGTCAAATGAAATTGGACCACAACCCTGCTGAGATCTACATGAAGGGCCTGGGGCGGCCATGGGGATGCACAGCAGTCAGACACGGAGCACAGAGAGGAGGAGGAGCACGTTCTGTGCACGTGGAGTGGCTCTTCTCTTCTGTGTACTGGAGCTTCTTGTGTGAAACCATGTGCAATACCGCAGACTACCAGCAAAACAAAGTGGTTTAATGACTTCTGAACCCTTCCTCATTTTTCAACAGGTTCCTTTCTCCAGTTGGCCATTGCAGTGGTTACCTATAATTACAATTGATTATTTAATAAACATTTTTAAAGTTTCTATGACTATAAAAATGCTTTATATTTATTGCTGAGCAATAAAAACTTCTCTGGGGCTGAAAGGGGTGAAGGCACAAGTGAAACGTGTAGTAGTGAGAGGTGTAGTGATGAGAGGTTAGAGGTTGTGACTTGTAAGCTGTCATTTCTAGCAATACTGCAGCCGCTACTGCAATTTATCAGATTATTTCATTATTTTTACATTTTTGGCATTTGGCAGACGCTCTTATCCACAGCGACAAGATGTGCATTAATACATGGTATGATCAATCATTGTTCGCGCACAAGATCAATGCAGTAATACAGCAATAGACAGCATTGTTGTCTCGACATCACAATTTGAGAACAGAAGAGTCATTTAGGCTTTTTAGCTCATAGTTCCAGTTTATTGCGTTTGCGTTCTGCTCACAGAATGAACTGTTGACGCATACGTTCAGTTTCAACATGCTGCGCCAAGCAAGGCCACAGAAACAAGTCACCAGAAACCCCCAGTAACATTCCACTGCTGTCCAGTCTGTTAAATACAAGGTAATGCCAAAGATAAACAAGACAAAGACAAGATTAAAAAGGAATACTTTGCACTTCATGTGAACAAATCTCTTAAGTTCAATATATTTTTCAGCTTTGGGGAATGACTTCTTTTATTTGGTTTTTGGTTGGGTAGCTTAATACTTTACGGTTAGAGAATGTGGATTAAGACTTGAGTCGGAATGTTGGCAGACAGACCGACACTCTTAAGAGACCGTACACATGGATCAGTTTCCGAAGCCATTCACCCTAAAAGATTTAAGACATTTGGAGAGAAAAACAACACACCAAATAGTACCGGTGGCATTTTTAAAAGATGCCTAATTGTGTATTACTATCCCACTGTAATTTTCTCTCTCAAATAAGGTGGTCCACTGTACATTTGTGGAGGTTCTGACAGGAAGTGCACAAGGGACGAATATAAGTGTTACAACCAACCTCCCAATTCCAGGCCTAGGAAATGGGTCTCAGTGAAGACGCAAACATTCGTGTCCAAAATAAAAAAATTAAAAAATTCAAAATTTGGCCTCTTAAAAGGATGTCTTTAAAATCTTTAAAAAGAATACCTTTGCACTTGACAAAATGTGCCTTTTAGGTATGAATACACACACCAACTGTACACAATCATTACAATAATAGTGACAGTATTTTAAATCCCAGTAATCATAATTCACTCATTGTTATTTCAATCTCAGATCCAAAGACTGACCTTGTCAAAACCATACTAAAGCATTGATCCTTTCTTAAGACCGGTGTGTTTACACCATGGCCTGGGAGTCTCACATACACACGAAATAGGGAACTGCTATGCTGAAGCAGCCAGTGTATGCACATTTCCTGCTCTGGTTTAAGAGTTCTAAAGGCCATGCGGTTCTCACGCTGAAAGGAGGAGACATTTCCAGGAAAACAAATCAATACTTAAGTGTATAGTGTAATAGTGGAAATGGAAAATAAAAAAAACAGCTCTTACCCCATGGCCCCCAAACCCCATCCCCATCCACCAAGTCCAGTCTAAATTCACACACATACATCATACATGACATCATAGGAAATCATTCGCCAGTATCCATGTCAATGGCACCAGGACTCTCCTCGCTTCCACAGCATAGAGACAAATGAATTTGGAAAACCAAAATATAAATATGAATCACAAACCTGAGGAAGAGCTGGAGCTACAAACCTGTTATTGAAACGCCATTAAAGATGTGACTATCTGGCAACACCTTGCCTTCCAGAAACTTTGAGAATTCTGTACTTCTATAGATCTGAGCTCCTGTGTTTCTTTTGTTGTGGTGGCGTATCAAAATGTACACAGTCTTACACTTGACCCCAGGTCCTGAAAAATATTGTAGCTGGGACTCCTGTCTTAGTTCTGTAGCTGCAGTGAGGGATAATAATGAATACAGGCCAGCAGGTCACAGAACCAGGGCGGGGCTGAAAAGCCTTTTAACGTCACCTTGTTGCTTCGGCTGTGCCCAGCAGGGGGAGTGGAATAATGCCCCATCGCCAGGCAGTTTAATCCACCCGAGCTTCAGCTTCCACCACCTCAGCTTCCAGCCTTCACTACACATCCTGCCTACAGCCATTGCATTTTCACTGGCTAACGTCTCACCCAGCCCACTTTAAAGACTCATGCTCAAAGCCAGGAGTGAACCATCCTTTATGGATTCTCCCTACCCAACACAAACATAGCCCAGCATATGTGTGTATGCACTACATAGATGAAATAGTATTTACATTAAAACAAAGTATGAACCAGAAAAATATAACTGCTCAGACTTTTCCAAATTCTAATGTCGTCGTATATCAGTAAAATAGTTTTAAAGATCAAATGGTCGATATTGTAATAAAATGCATCTTTTTCTCATGGAAACGGCAAGCCCCTCCCTCACCAGCAGTGGCAGCAGAGACCCTAAGGAGGGGAGGGGTTGCGCATCGGGCGTGAGGGAGGAGGCGTATGAAGACTCATACCGTTCCGTCATCCACTTGGAAAGCCGCTGCCAATCGTTCCCCGGAGAGACGCTTGTGTGGTCTCTCCCTTTAGAGGAGTCCGAGCTGTCCCTGCGGGGCCTCACCAGCCCTCCCACTCTTCTTCTCTCTCTCTCAGCTCTGCTTTTCCTCTCCATCTCTGACTGGAAACATGGCAGCTGTTTTGGGTAATCTCTGAGGTCCTTTGGGGTTTGGTTCAGCCCGCGGGCAGCATGGCGCTCAGGATGGCGATGAGGTTGTCCAGCCCCCACAGGTACCCGTCCTCTCGGTTGCCCTCCACCCAGGGGGTGCGGTGGTCCAGGCTGAGGGGTGGCGGCAAGGGCACTGTCTTCCCAAAGTCAATCATCCACACCTGTGCCTGCCCCGAGCCATCGTGCACAAACAGCAGGGAGCTGCCCACCACCTGAAGCCATGGAGGAGCAATCAACAAGGAGTCAAACACAGAGAGGAGTCAGAGCAATCAACAGGGAGTCAAACACACAGAGGAGTCAGAGCAATCGGCACAGTGAATCAACAGGGAGTCAAACAGAGGAGTCAGAGCAATTAGCACAGTTAGTCAACAGGGAGCCAAACACAGAGAGGAGTCAGAGGTAACTATACAATTATGACACAGATTAGTCGACCAGTATATCTATTCCCTTTCAATATGAAAGCTACTTGGGCAGACCCATCCTGCGCAATGAGGACACAGTAGGAGCGCATGCCTCACCTCATGTGTTCTGAAGAATTCAGACTTCTCCAGTTCCGATTGCAGCTCCTCCAGCCTCTGCAGGTAACTCTTCTGTCAGAGCAAGAGAGATTCCTCTTATTCCCTTTCTCCTTTCTTTTTTCTCCTTTCTTTTGTGCATTATCTAATTTGTCTTTTTCCCCATCTCAGATTTGTTTCTAATTAAATATTGTATTATTGGTTACCACTGTAACTTATACTTAAATATTGTCCTTGAATTATTTTACTATGCGATTTGGTGTTGTTCTTTTGTGTCATATGTACATGCTATAGGCAATAAGCATTTTTCATGCTCCTTTACTGTGTTGTCAAAAATGGACCAAACCCACACACACTCTCTCACACACACACCCTGCTTCTTGAGCACAAACTTTGCTGTGCATCCATATCCCTCCCAGAAGGGTCCCGCCCTGTTCTGAATCACCCTGGAAACTCGTACCAGGATTTGGGAGTCCCCGCCCACAAAGTCCTTCAGCGCTTGCATCACTTGCTGCCTGTGTTTGGTCTTTTTGAAGTTGGTGTTGCACGTGCCGTCTGCTTTCTGCACAAAGGAAGGCACAACCGTTGCAAACAACTTTGTAATTTTCCCTGCGAAGCAAAGCCATGTAAACATCGCTTCAACAAAGACAGATTTCGAACATTTTATAACTCTTCCAGCAGAGCTTCACCATTTCATTCCCTATAAATGTTCACAATTGCGAGATAAAGGGTAATCTCTAATATTGCAGTGCCCATGTTTTATCCACCATTGCTATATTTAGATCCTAACAAGACAAGCCAGAATATTGCCCAAGGAAAACCTCAGGACAGCTTCTGTACCACTGCAGTACAGACCGATATACCGTGTAGAGATTCTGCAGTACAGACCAATATACCGTGTCGAGATTCTACAGTGTCCCCAGTGGTGACTCAGCAGTACAGGCCACAATCTGCACTCCAGATTAAGTAATAGGCAGATATCCTATATACAGATTCTACAGTACAGAACTATATATATCTATATATATCTCTACCTGAGACTGTGTAGTACAGACCTACATCCGTCCTACAGACTGTGCAGTGCAGCCCTATATCCCTGGTACAGACTGCAGTACAGACCTACAGTAGACTCATACAATAGAGACTGCATAAAATAACCTATATAAGTAATTAACTTTATTTTATGCTCACAAAATTCAGAAAATTATATTCTTTCATAAAAATGCATTGGCACAAACCACAATCGAACGGTTCACAACTTATAATTTTTATGTAATAATAATTTGTATATAATAATCACAATATTCACACCCCTTTTATCAGTACTTTGTGGTTCCTCCCTTGGCCATTATAACAGCAAGTAGTCACCTTCTGTAGTGTCGTATGAGGTTATGGAACTTCTTGGGGGGGATCCTCAACCATTCCTCCATGCAGAATTGTTCTAGTTCCTTCAAATTCTTGGGTTGATGTTTGTGGACTGCTTTTTTTAGTTCAAACCACAAATGTTCAATTGGATTCATGTCTGGAGACTGAGATGGTCATGCCAGAACATTGATCTTGTACTCAACCATTTCTTAGTTGCTTTGGATGTATTTTTGGGATTGTTGTCTTGTTGAACGGTCCATCTGCAGCCAAGGTGTAGGTTCCTGGCAGAGGGAACAAGGTTTTTGGACAAAATGTCTTGGTACATGCTGGAGTTCATGGTTCCATCTATTTTAATAAGGGCACAGGGCCTGTGGATGCAAAAAAAACCCAAAAGCATTAAAGATCCACCACCATGTTTCACCGTAGGCATGAGGTGCTTTTCAACATTATTTGCATTCTTTGGATGCCAAACATAACGCTGATGTGCATGTCCACAAAGTTCAATTTTTGTTTCATCTGACCACAAGACACATTTCCAATTGTAGTTCAGATGTAGTTTGGTGAATTCAAGATGCCGTTTTCGGTGAATTGTCTTCAGAAGAGGCTTCCTTCTTGCAACTCCGCCATAAGGCCATTGTCATGTAGGCGTCGTCGAATGGTAGCTTTAAACACCTTGTAACCCCAAGTTGCCATGTTGTTTTGGAGATCTTGAACTGTGCCCCTTGGACTTATTTCTGCCTCTCAAACCATCCGTCTCACTACACGTGGGGGGAAGATAGACTTGAGTCCTCTAGCTGGCAGGATTGGCACTGTTCCAGTGGCCTTAAAGTTCCTAATAATTGACATAGCAGTGGAAAGTGGTATCTTTAACCTTTTAGTGATTTTTGTTGTAGCCAGCTCCTGATCTGTAGAGGTCAATAACCTTTTGCCTGATGCTTTCAGGGAGTTCTTTCCCTTTCACCATGATGATGGCTGACCACAGTATTTCAAATGTGTGTTCCCTCCTTTTTATACCCTAGGGGAACAGGATACCATTGTAGGCCACTGTATAGTTCCATAATCTTCCAATGAACTTCAAATAAATTGTATATAAGTTGTATATTTGTTTTTGTTGGATTAAATTTAAAAGAATAGCTAGGGTTGTGAATAATGTGTGATCCAGATATTTCTGGGGGAAAAAAAGCCGTAAAACAAAATATGTTTTTCTGAACAACCGTATTAGTATTGTAGGTTTGGAATTTTGAGCATAAAATATACCTCATTACCAGTGCTTAATTTGTAAAATAAGAGATGCCGGGGCTCAACTCAGTGCTACGGTGTTACAAGCGATTAAAGAGATCCTTCAAGGACTGTGTAACTTGTTCTCTCGATGTCTCTGTGAACACTCTGAAAGCACAAATAGTTTCTCGACTGTTAAGTCTGTTAAAATATGCGTTGATGTAGATACTTTAGATATTTATGAGCACTTTAGATATTTATGAGCCCGGGGCTCTGATTCTGAGTAAGACATTTGCCGGGGCGCAAAATCGGATTCTTGGCATTTGCCGGGGCTGTGCTGTGACAAATTAAACACTGCTCATTACTTATATCGTTTATTTTATACGATCTCTTTTGCGCATCTTTGTCAAGGGTGTGAATAAAAACAGAGTCTACTGTATATCCCTGGCACAGACTGCAGTACAGACCGCAGTACAGACCTGTCCCCAGTACAGACTGCAGTACAGACCCACCTTGATGCCTTCGATGCGGAAGCCCAGTGCAGCGGTGGAGCTCAGGGTCTCTCTCCACTGCATGTAGCGGGGCTTCAGCACAGCCTGCTGGGCCCGCTCCTCTACGCTGGGGGCCCCGGGGTCCACCGCAACCATCTTCTCATACATGTCCCTGCGCAGCCGCGGCCTCTCCCGCGCCTTCACCAGCTCCTCCTCCAGATACGTCCTGAGAGGGGGGCGATGGAGGTGTGTTGTGATGGAGGTGCGCATGTGTGTGTCGTGTGTCCTGATGGAGGTGTGTATGTGTGTTGTGATGAGGTGTGTATGTGTGTTGTGATGAGGTGTGTTTGTGTGTTGTGATGAGGTGTGTTTGTGTGTTGTGATGAGGTGTGTATGTGTGTTGTGTGTTCTGATGGAGGTGTGTATGTGTGTTGTGATGGAGGTGTGTATGTGTGTTGTGGTGAGGTGTGCATGTGTGTTGTGTGTTCTGATGGAGGTGTGTATGTGTGTTGGTGATGGATGTGTGTTCTGATGGAGGTGTGTATGTGTGTTCTGATGGAGGTGTGTATGTGTGTTCTGATGGAGGTGTGTATGTGTGTGATGTGTGTGTGTGGATGTGTGTTGTGGTGAGGTGTATGTGTGTTGTGATGGAGGTGTATGTGTGTTGTGATGGTGTGCATGTGTGTGTATGTGTGTTGTGGTGAGGTGTGCATGTGTGTTCTGATGGAGGTGTGTTCTGATGGAGGTGTGTATGTGTGTTGTGTTGTGATGGAGGTGTGTATGTGTGTTGTGATGGAGGTGTGTATGTGTGTTGTGATGGAGGTGCGTATGTGTGTTCTGATGGAGGTGTGTATGTGTGTTGTGATGGAGGTGTGTATGTGTGTTGTGGTGAGGTGTATATGTGTGTGGTGAGGTGTGTATGTGTGTTGTGGTGAGGTGTATGTGTGTTGTGGTGGATGTGTGTGTTGTGATGGAGGTATGTGTGTTGTGATGGAGGTGTGTATGTGTGTTGTGTGATGGAGGTGTGTATGTGTGTTGTGATGGAGGTGTGTATGTGTGTTGTGATGGAGGTGTGTATGTGTGTTGTGTTCTGATGGTGTGTGTATGTGTGTTGTGGTGAGGTGCGTATGTGTGTTGTGATGGAGGTGTGTATGTGTGTTGTGATGGAGGTGTGTATGTGTGTTCTGATGGAGGTGTGTATGTGTGTTGTGATGGAGGTGTGTATGTGTGTGTTGTGTATGTGTGTGTTGTGATGGAGGTGTGTATGTGTGTTGTGATGGAGGTGTGTATGTGTGTTCTATGTGTGTTGTGATGGAGGTGTGTATGTGTGTTGTGGTGAGGTGTGTATATGTGTGTTGTGATGAGGTGTGATATGTGTGTTGTGATGGAGGTGTGTATGTGTGTTCTGATGGAGGTGTGTATGTGTGTTGTGATGGAGGTGTGTATGTGTGTTGTGATGTGTGTTGTGACGAGGTGTGTATGTGTGTTGTGATGGTGTGTATGTGTGTTTGTGATGGAGGTGTGTATGTGTGTTGTGGTGAGGTGTGTATGTGTGTTCTGATGGAGGTGTGTATGTGTGTTCTGATGGAGGTGTGTATGTGTGTTGTGGTGAGGTGTGTATGTGTGTTGTGACGAGGTGTGTATGTGTGTTGTGGTGAGGTGCGTATGTGTGTGTTGTGGTGAGGTGCGTATGTATGTGTTGTAGTGAGGTGCGTATGTGTGTGTTGTGGTGAGGTGCGTATGTGTGTGTTGTGGTGAGGTGCGTATGTGTTGTGGTGACCCGTGGAAACACCGTGACCCTTGGCTGCCCTTACCTGCTGCCCATCTTGCAGTCCATGATGGAGGGTGAGTTGAAATGGGCCAGCAGGTCGTCCATCATGTTGTAGTCCTGCTCGTCGCGCTGCACCACACCGTAGTACCCGGGTACAAATGGCCGCAGTGAATCCCCCATCAGCTGTTCCAGACACTGCTGCTCGCACTCACAGAACTTCTTCAGCAGCTTCCCACCTTCCCCAGCATGGAAGTTCCCTGAGAACCACACACAGCCATGTGAAGGACAGCACACGTGCTAACGTACATACAGCTATGAGCACATGTAAGGGAGTTGCTTCTGCCTGCAGCGAGTTTTGAACCGACGATCTCAACGCCATAAGAGATACGATTAGCTTGCTGAGCTAAAGACCCAAGTCTGCAGCCAAGGGGACTCTTATTGACGTCACATTCTGTAGTGGAGGCTCACGTGTTAATGCACGTATCGGAGCTCCACCACTACACACACATGCTAATGTACACATGCTAATGTACATATTGATGTGAGCACAAGTGTTAATGTACATAGAGATATGAACACACCTGCTAACGTACAAACCTATATGATGATACACAATAACGTAGAGGAGAATATATAGATATGGAGGCAGACAGGCAGACAGAGAGTCAGGGCAGGCCTTAATGCAGTAAATAACAAGCACCCATGAAGGCATCAGAGAAAGAATAAAACGGTCTGCACAGACACACAGAAAGACTAAACAATTCACCCTGCATAGACACACAGAGACAAGCAGGCGATATTCACATCTACTGAACAACAACAGAAGGACAGAATGCATAACATAAAAATAGACCCAGAGAACAAAGCCTTTACACTCTTAAAAGAAATTGCGGACAAACAGAACCAAAACACACAGGCGACCAGTCACACAACGACAAACAGTCAAACATGTTGCTAACTAAAACGCATAATGACTTGACAAAATAATATTATTTTGAATGTTGGTGAAATTTGATGTTTCTTTTAAAATTGTCAGTGATCTGCAGGAATTTTACCAGTGTCAAAAGGGTTAAAGTATTTAAAAAATAAACACCTGACCCAATGGTGACAGACAGACGGACAGGCTGTGCGTGGTGTGGACAGACAGACCTGCATGCCCGGCGAGCTGCACCCAGCGCTTCTTAAAGGACATGGAGGACGGGGAAGACTGCACCATGGTCTTCAGCTTCTTCCATGACTTGTTCTGCAGGAGAGAGAGAGAGAGAGAGGGAGTGAGACAAAGCCTCTACATTTTCAAATGTGCACGTCCTTCAACACACATCAAGAACTGAGGCTGAAGCTCTCCTTACCACAGACCCGCCCCATCACACACTAGCCCCTCCCCCCAGCTGTGGACAAACCCCATACAGCACAGTACCCCAAAAGCACAGCACAGCATCCCTACAACACAGCACAACACAACTCCCTCTACAGCACAGCACAACGTCCCTACAACACAACACAACTCCCTCTACAGCACAGCACAGCATCCCTACAGCACAGCACAACACAACTCCCTCTACAGCACAGCATCCCTACAACACAGCACAACACAACTCCCTCTACAGCACAACACAGCGTCCCTACAGCACAGCACAACACAACTCCCTCTACAGCACAGCACAGCATCCCTACAGCACAGCACAACACAACTCCCTCTACAGCACAGCACAGCATCCCTACAGCACAGCACAACACAACTCCCTCTACAGCACAGCACAGCATCCCTACAGCACAGCACAACACAACTCCCTCTACAGCACAGCACAGCGTCCTTTACAGTCATCACTGCTGATAACCCTAAAACTGACCTCACTACGGTGGTCACACACACATTATTAGCAGGCAAAATGTTGCGCAGTTAATGACAGGTAGGCAGGGTAACAGACTCAGCAGAACATAGAGCCCAATGTGTGTAATCTGCAGAACACCTATCCAACACACGCACACACACACACACGCAGATGCACAGACACGCAGGCAGACGTGCACACACGCACAGAGCTGCTGCTCGCCGCACAAAGTCAGCCTGACCGGCTTGGTTACGCTCAGTCCAGCTGCTTTGAAGCTGGTCTCCTGACCGTCACTAGCCGTCTCTGTGTGCAGATCTATCTCACCCCCTCTGTTTCACTAAGTACAGTGTGGTGTGTCCCCCCCCTCTCTCTCTCTCTGTTTAAATATATATATATATATATATATATATATATACAGTATTTTTTTAGCTAATTTGTTTCTGATCTTTCCCAGTGTATTTCCCAATTTGGCAGCCAATCTTTACCGCCTGTTGCCTTTACCGTTGCGCCACATGGTGGCCCCTCTTCCTCCATCGGTACGACCTCTGTCCACCCTCCTACACCTCTGTCACTCTTTTTCAAATTCAAATGTGCCTTATTGGTGTGATGGCAAAAATATGTTATTGTCAATGCAATAGAAGCAAGTTAGAATATATAAGCAATACAAAATTCGAAAAAAAGGATCACACCAAAAGCGTTTTCCATGCAGCAGCGCCCTTTTACCCATTGTTTTCAACGGTACGTGGGCGCTAGCTGTGATCCTCTGCCCACGCAAAGTGCTCAGGGACCTCAGCAGCGCCGCACATCAATCCCAACCAATTAAATCAACGAAGAGGCGAGACAAGCTAGCTACCTCATTTAACCGTATCTAACTAGCTAGTGCTAGCATGTGAATAAACCCCTGGTTATCATTTTAGCTAAAATGATCACCGGCAGAAAGTACAGCCATTTGCTGATGAGCTAGCTTGCTGCCGGCTAATGTTGATAATGTAATGTGTTTTGCCCTTGCCCTTTGATTGCCTACATCAAATAGTTAGCTCACAAGCAAATTCATTGCTGGTTATTATTTTAACCAGTTACATCTCTAGCTGTGTAATGCTAGCACGTTAAGGTAAGCAAACTGGTTAATGTAGTGACTAAATTGTCAAGCCAGTTAACTTGCTCATCAGCTAATGAAACAGTATCAACACTGCTGTAGTGGTAACATCTAGTTTGCAAACAAATGTTTGGTTAAAATTGAAGACAAACTAAAATAATTCTTCACTCAAGGGTGTGGCATGACACAAGGTTGTCCCATCTCACCAACCCCATGAATTGACAACATTTCTAGAATAATCGGCAGCACCTGATCTCATCCTATATGACTCCTTAATGACATTTTTACTCAGATGAACTGGTTCTGCGGTCTCCAACGGAAGAGGCTTTAAAGCAAAACCTGGATCTGCTAAATGAGTTCTGTCAGACCTGGGCCCTGACAAATAACTCTCAAAAAACTAAAGCTCTTGTGTTTCAAAAAAGGTCCAGACATCAGGGAACCAAATACAACTTAAATCGAACAAACTACAAATTATACATACTAGGACTAAAACTAGGACTAATACTAGGACAGTTCTATAAGCATTCGCCTGGAATGCAAGTTGCCCACTGCAGCCGTGGTTCGAAACCTGACTGCGCCAGTCTGGCTCTGGCCAGATCGGGGGCGGCAATTGGCTGCCCACCCCAGGGGGAAGGGGGAGTGAGCGCTGGCACGAGCTCATTGAGAAGTGTGAAGGGCATCCCTGTAAAGTAGGTGGGCGAGTTCCGCCTCGGAGGAGGTGGATCATTGCCTCAGGGTATTAGCTTGTTCCATAGTGGGGGAGAGCAAATCGAAAGAAAGAGAGGGTATAATTGGCTGCCAAATTGGGAGAAAAACAAGGAAAAAATCTGAAACAAAATAAAAAAAACAAATATATATATTGAAACAGAATCCGGGGCGTTGAGTTTCAACTCAACCAAATGATCAATAATAAACCCACATACACAGGCGAAATGCAAGAAAATGAGTATTTATTTAGGGGAATTAGCACAAAGGGAAGGAGAAAAACCAGGTTGCAATCCATAATCCGTTTTCAATGTCCCAGTCCGTAATCCAAAATCCGTCAGTTTTTCATACACAACATGGGCTCTCAAAACAATCCTTATTCTTAATTCAATTCAAAATCACTTTCGCACGCTCTCTCTCCAAAATGCTTTTCCCAAACGGTACTTTGCCCCAAATTACATGGCTGGTGCACTTTTATCTTCATGCACTTAGCTTGCATGGGCTGCAGGTGCGTTCCCTGATTTCCTGCTTACCCAAATAAGGAGAAGGTGTGGAGCCAGCGGCCCACCAGGTACTTCCCCTCAATCACCACCCCTCGGGCAGCCTCCGGGCGGCTGCCACAATATATATATATATATCAATTCAAACAGAAATTCCAATTATTATTTGGCTCAAAATATTCACATCAGTAATTGAACCAATTTCACTTCATGGCAGTGAGGTGTGGGGTCCATCAACACAGTATGAATTTGAAAAATTGGATAAAAATCCAAATGAAACCCTGCATGCAGAGTTCTTTAAAAGCATTGTCGAGTGCAGTACAGAGTAAAACAACAAACAATGCATGCAGGGCAGAATTAAGGCAATATCCACTACTTATTAACATCCCAAAAAGAGCCATTCAATTTTGGAAACACCTAAAAATGAGCGACCCCCACTCTTATCATTATAAAGCCCTGAAATGCCAAAAGGTGAACGTAAAGAAGAGTCCCCCCACTCAGCTGGTTCTGGGGCTCAATGAACTAACATCTATTAACACTAACAATAATCAGCTCAATGAACTAACATCTATTAACACTAACAATAATCAGCTCAATGAACTAACATCTATTAAACAATGAATACTAAACAACAATAAATAAGCTCCAGGACTAACAATAAGTGAACTAAAATTAACAATAATCAGCTCAATGCTAACAACAATAAGCAAATTGAACCCAAATTGAACCCAATCAAATTATTACCAAACAAAAAGGAAAATATTTAACCTATTGGAATGAAATGACAAAAACTCTAAACAAACTAATGCTATTTGGTTCTAAACAGATATTATGCTGTGGCAGACTATCTGACCACAGTGCCTGATATCCAAGAGAGAAAGGCAGACCTGGCTGCCAGAGAGGACAGGCTGTGCTCTCACTGCAGTGAGTGAGAGAGAGAGAGAGAGAGAGAGAGAGAGAGAGAGAGAGAGAGAGAGAGAGGTACACTTCCTCACAAGTGGTCACAAATACCAGCATATAGGAGAAACATTCTATACAAAATTTACCAAAATCTTCAAAACATTCTAAAATGTAAATGACCAACCAAAAGTCCCTTACATACTGGGGAACAGAAACAGTGTGTGGCATTAACGGAACACTATGCTGCCGCCTGCCATAATTAGAGGGAACGCAAACACACACACACATATATATGTTATACATATATTTATAGTTATAGAGTTTGCCATTTTATTATTTATTTTCTTGATTGTGTTATGTGTTATGTCTTTTGTCATGCCAATAAAGCAATTGGAATTTGAATTTGAGAGAGAACAGGGAGAGGGCAGAGTGGGAGAAAGAACAGGGAGAGAGATTGGGAGGGAACAGGAGGAGGGAGAGAGAGAGAGAGAACAAGAGGAGGGGAGAGAGAGAGAGAACAGGAGGAGGGGAGAGAGACAAAGAGAGAACAAAAGTATTTTAATGATTTTGCTGGTACTCTCTCGCATACTCACGCATCACTCTCTCTCTCTCTCTCTCTCTCTCTCACACACTCGCTCTCACTCTCACTCACTCAATTCAATTCAATTCAATATGCTTCAATGGCATGACAAAAATTACAATTGTATTTTAAGTGCAAACAATGAGAATGATAACAATAATTATAGTGTTAGTGTTAGAAATGTGTGTGCCTGTGTGTGTGCGCGTGCACATGTGTACGCACTTGTATATGAGTATGTAGAAGTGAGCAGGTGCATGCGGGTTCATTCTGTCATTCTGCCTGCCACGGTGGGACAGTGCCCACCGTGGCAGGCAGCAATAAACTGTGCTGCTCGTTTAGGGCACTCCGTTCTCTCCCCCAATAATATTATTCGTTTTTCTTGGTTGTCTTTGAATGGTGGGCAAATTTGATTTAATTTTGAATAATGTTGAATATTTTTCTAATTTCTTTATATTTTTCACATTTGGGTATGAAGTGCAGCTCAATCTCCACCTCCCTCAGAGTGCAGTGCTTGCCCAGCCTTTCCTCAATAGGTAGCCATGATTTTCTGTGGCGACCTTTCTCAATGGCCAGACTGTTCACTGAGTCTGTACTTTGTCATGGTGGTTCTCTGTTTTTTTGTCAGTCACCATGGTCAGGCAGTCTGCCATGGTGTACTGTCTTTTTAGGGCCAGATAGCATTGCATTTTGCTTTGTGCTTGTGTTTGTGTGTCCCAATAAGTGATGTAATTTGGTTTTTGATAGGTTATCATTTGGTTGACTCTAATTGATTTCTTATCTGTGTGCTGGTCCTGAGGCTGTGGGTTAGTGTTGGTTAGTGAACTAAGCATCAGGACCAACTGACTGAGGGGATTCTTGCCATTTCAGGGTGTTGTAATGTTTTTTTGGATGTTAATAAGTAGTGGATATTGGCCTAATTCTTCCCTGCATGCATTGTTTGTTGTTTTACTCTGTACATGGAGGATATATATATATTTTTTGTTGTTTGTTTCAGATTTTTCACGTTTTTCTTCCAATTTGGTAGCCAAATACTTCCGCTATTTTCTGGTCAATCCCTCCCTCGTAGTTCACTGCCGTAGCCCTGTAGACCGGTAGTGACTAAGGCGAAGTATCGTCTCCTTCGAGACAGCACTCATCATGCTGCACCTCTTTGGTGGGCAACAGCAGAACCAGATCATCTGCGCAAAGCAAACATTTTATTTAAATCGAACACTTGTCTATGTCTTTCAGCATCTCATTTAAAATGTCTGGTCCGCAGGCTTTTTTAGGCTGCAGAGCCAGAAGTTTTTCCTGTAATTCCTGTTCTTTAATGGGGGAATCCAGAGGGTTCTGGTTGTCTTTAACTGTCATTTCAAATTTTCCCAATTTTTCATATACCTTGTTTTGGTCCATGTTTCTTATGATTTTGCTGTAGAGATTCTCAAAAAAACTCCATATATCCCCATTTTGAATAGCCAATTCTTCATGTTGGGGTTTATTGAGGGAGTTCCAGCTATCCCAGAAGTGGTTAGAGTTAAGGGACTCCTCAATTACAGTCAGTTGATTATTGACATGTTGTTCTTTTTTGGTTCTCTCTCTCGCTCTCTCTCAAAATCACATCCCCTCCCCTTCAGTAGCTAAACTACAACCGTCACTCTCACTCTCACACTCACACTCTCACTCTCACTCTCACTCTCACTCTCACTCACTCACTCTCACTCTCACTCTCACTCTCACTCACTCTCACACTCACACTCACACTCACACTCACACACACACTCTCACTCACACTCTCACTCACACTCTCACTCACACATTCTCTATGAAGAGAGAGACAGATCTGAACTTTGTTCCACTGCTGAGGTTTAGGCAGAATGATCTGGAAGCTCAGTGTAGAGAGTTCAGGGTTGGGACACGTGAGAAGAAGATTGAAAGGAAGAGAGAGAGAAGAGCGAGAGGGAAACAGAAGCAGCACGCCATATAAGGCAACCACGTCACCTAGCAACGGAACCACCTTCTGCTCAATTTTCCATTACACTCCCTGAACTGTGAAAGTGTTTGCATCAGCCTCAATAAGTGTGTGCGTGTGTGTGTGTGCATTCTTGTGAGTGTGTGTATGTGTGTGTGTGTGTGTGTGTGCATGTACATGTGCATGCTTGTGAGTGTGTGTGTGTGTGTGTGCAGGTGTGTATGTGTGTGCGAGTGTGTGTGTGTGCATGTGCGTTCTTGTGTGTGTGTGTGTGTGTGTGCATGCTTGTGAGTTTGTCTGTGTGTGTGTGTGTGTGTGCATGCTTGTGAGTTTTTCTGTGTGTGTGTGTGCGTGTATATGTGTGCTTGTGTGTGTGTGTGCAGACGAGTGTGTGGGTCTGTGTGTGCTTGTGAGTTTGTGTGTGTGTGCGTGCTTGTGAGTGGGTGTGCGGTTGTGTGTGTGCAGGCATGTGTGTGTGTGTGTGTGTGTGTGTGTAGACGTGTGTGTGTGTGTGGGAGTGTGTGTAGGTGTCTGTGTGAGTGTGTGCATGCGCGAGTGTGTGTAGGCGTGTGCGTGCGCGAGTGTGTAGGCATCTGTGTGTGTGTAGACTGTGTGTGTGTGTGTGTGTGTGTGTGTGAGAGAGTGTGTAGGTGTGTGTGCGTGTGTAGGCAGGCAGCTGTGTGTCCACTGCCAGCAGCTCAACACAATCAGAAAAAGCTCAGATAATTAATAAGCACAGTCCTTCAGCACTGATAGCAATACATGTATCTGACAAGCCATCGAGGGCTCGGACTGCACACTGATATCAGTGAAACAGGAGAGTGATCATGTCTGCACATTTTTTGGCAGCTACTCGTTTTCATAACACAGAAATACAGGAGAGAAAAAGGAGAATGTATCAAAATTCACCCAGCTTCGTTGGCCTGCTAGGTTTGAAACACACCTGCATGTCCCTGACAAATTTCAGCCAAACAGTTCAACAATGTTACTAACCAAAACGTACCATAACACCATTTGTTCTGAATGTTGGCATCTCTTTTAAAATAGATGTTTCTTTTAAAATTGTCAGTGTCCAAAAGATTAAAGTATTTAAAGTAATTTATTTGACCCAGGTCTGGTGTGTGTGTGCGACAGCCAACACAGTGTTTCAAATTCCACCTCTGACATAAATTCCCGAAATTCACACCCTTTTCAGGAACTGCGCACTCTGATTGGTCCATTTCTAAGAAAAACATCCTGCTCTTCCAGTCCTGGTCATTCCTTACATTTCTCCACGGTTCGAGGCCCTGCATTAACCTCATCTGCTGCGCATCTCTGTTGCCGTTTCCATCACAACAATCCACACACTGACATCATCATCTAAAAAGGAGGCTCAGGGCTCCGAAGTCCGTCCAGCAGCACCTGCCTTTCGGGGTTTAACCAAATATGTGCTTCACTCTGCAATCAATCTGGATAGTAATAACAATGTATTACATGTGATAGTATGAATTTGGGCCTAATGGAAAAGCGTACACACATACACACGCACGCACGCACGCACGCATGCACACACACACCAATAAATATACTGTGGGTACAAAAAAGTATTCACCCCTTTGGCATTTTTCACATTTTATTTTCTTATTTCATGGAATCAAAATGGATTTAATTGGGATTACTTGCACAAAATATGTCTCTATAATGTCAAATAAATAAAAAAACAACTAAAGCCTTTTCTTAATTAACTACAAATAAAAACACAGGCAATAATTGATTGCATAAGTATTCACCCATTTTCCTAAGACACACCTAAATAAACTCTGGTGCAATCAGTTGTCTTCAGAGGTCACATAATTATTTAAATTGAGTCCACCTGTGCACTTAATGTTATATCTTGTAAGTTGCTCCGGAAAAGAGTGTCTGCTAAATGCCTAAAATGTAAATGTACAATTAAGGTGTTTCAAATTATTTCTAATTAAATACACCTGTCAGTGAGAGGGTCACACAGTTGTTTAATGCATTTCCAAACAAGAGCATAATTCAGAGTTTGTCAGAAGGCATGTGGGAGACTCTCAAGCCAAGTGGAGGAAGATTGCATGGTTTGATGGGATCTAACTTTTTGGCATCAAGTTTAGACGCTATGCAAAATAGAGGGCAAATGGATGGTGCAAAATATAGACAAATCTTGGAGGAAAACCTGCTGCAGAAGATTTATATTCCAGCAGGACTATGACCCAAAGCATACAGCAAAAGCCACATTGGAGTGGTTTAAAAATAAACAAATTAATTTTTTATTGTAATGAATTAGAAATAATTGTTTTTTTTATTTGACATTATAGAGTATTTTGTGTTGATCAGTGGCAATAAATCCAATGGGGGTGAATACTTTTTATACCCACCATATATATAGCACCTTTTATAGGTCTCAAGCAGGGTAATAGTATTAATATATTGCACTTATTTTTTTATGGATCTCAAAGCACTTTTACATTGAAAATGAGACTCCCCTTAGCCTCTAACATATATGTGTGTGTGCATGTGCCTATGCCTGTGAGTGAGTGATTGAGTGTGTGTGTGTGTGTGTGTGTGTTTGTGTATATGTGCGTGAGTGATTGTGTGTGTGCATGTGCCTGTGAGTGAGTGAGTGTGTGTGTGCGTGTGCCTATGAGTGAGTGAGTGTGTGTGTGTGTGTGTGTGTGTGTGTGTGTGTGTATGTGTATGTGTATGTGTATGTATATGTGCGTGAGCGAGTGTGTGTGTGCATGTGCCTGTGAATGAATGAGTGAGTGAGTGAGTGTGTGTGTGTGTGTGTGTATGTGTGTGTGTGTGTGTGCCTATGCCTGTGAGTGAGTGAGCCTGTGTGTGTGTGTGTATATGTGAGTGCGTGCATGTGAGTGAGTGAGTGAGTGAGTGAGTGTGTACCACGGCTCCCTGTCTCCAGTGCACAGTAGGTGAAAGGATAGCATAAAAGGGGAAGTGTATGATTAGTAAATCATTGTGTGACGAAATGCGTGGGTATATTTCTCAGGGTGTAAGCATGGAGCAACATGCATGTGTCTGCATACGCACGTAGGCTGCGTCAGTGTTGTGGGGCAGCTGGAGTGTGTCGTGTTTGTGTGCCCTCTCTGCTGGCCAGCTTTTTGCACGCATGCATGCTCGCTCGCTCGCACACATTCACTCACTCGTGTGCACACACACACACACACACCACACACACATGTGCACACATAAATGCACACACACTATGAAACACACACACACACACACACACACACACACACACACTACGATGCACAGACTATCAAACACATACACACACACACACGTGCGCATATCCTTTACACACAAGCATGCACACCTCTGCCCCAAGATACACAATCCTATGCTCACACACACACAAAATCAAAAGTCCTTTTCCCCCAAGCTTATGGAAAATGCTCTGAACACGTAAAGCATCAAATCACACAGGTTGTGTACCTCTTTTGTGAATGGAACAGACTAGCCAGCACACTCCATGAATGAGTAAACAAAGGTAATAGTGTTTGTATAGCCAAAGTTATACAACTGTGAATAAGTGTCTTCAGTGGTCCTCAATGAATGCGTGTTCATTTATAATAATGGCCATCTCAGTCACCCGATCTCAACCCAATTTAACACTTATGAGAGATTCTGGAGCGTTGCCTGAGACAGCATTTTCCACCACCATCAACAAAACACCAAATGATGTAATTTATTGTGGAAGAATGGTGTTGCATCCCTCCAATAAACTTCCAGACACATGTAGAATCTACGCCATGGCACATTGAAGCTGTTCTGGCAGCTTGTGGTGGCCCAACGCCAAATTAAGACACTTTATGTTTGTGTTTCCTTTATTTTGGCAGTTACCTGTGTATGAAAAATGTGGGACAGACAGTCATGTATCAATCTGGACTAAGATTGCAGGTTGCCATCTGTGAACATGGGTGACACAAACAGCTGTGGGTGTATTCCCTTGAGAACAGCTGGCTGTCTGTGTGTGTTTGGTTGTGTATGTGTGTGTGCTATCGAATCACAAACTCACCCCGGTCATTTCCTCCGGACTTCCCAGCGTATTGCTAAAAGCAGCTATAGAGATGTTGGGTTCAATGTCGCTGCCTGTGAAATCGTCCTCAGATTCCTCAAAGGAGGAGGACGACAGCCCTGCGGAGGACGAACTCGAGAGCTTTCGGAGCAAGAGTGATGGCACAGGAGAACCCCCGCAACCGCTGTCCGAGCACGGCGACTCCTCGTCCATCGGTATATCCACAGACATTCCCCCGAGCCTACTTCCTCCTACTACGTGAAGGCACGACTCCTCGGTTCGGCTTGGGCTCGGATCCAGAGTCACGATGAGTCGCGGTATAGTCCCGGGGAAACTCTTACTGACTTGTATATTGCGCTGTACTTCTTCGTGTTGCTTCAGACAGTCGGACGTGGCGAACTTTGCTTCTGATTCTACAGGACAGCTGTAGGTCCTCTCGCCCGGTCTTAACGCTTTGGCTGGGCAAGTGGAAGTCGGTACTGGTGTTTTAGTCAGCGTATTAGTACGGGTTATACTTGTGTCCATGGAGTTAACGTCACTCTCGCCGGGCACGGTACTTATTTCTGGAGCGTTCAAACGCAAGCTCAGATTCTGTCTCATAGTCTCCCCTGACAGGCACGACCGGTTTGTATCTACCGGTATTGCCAATTCATGCGGTTCCTTGGCCTCCGAACCACCCCTTCTCTGCTTGCTATCGTCATCCCCGAAAGTCTGATTCTCCATGGTCCGGATGGCATGTCTGTCATGGTCCTCCCCCGCCGTGTCTGCGCCGTCGTGTCGGGGGTCCGTGTAGTAGACTCTGCTAGCCCGCGGAACGCACCTCTCCGCATCTAAAGACAAGTGCCCGCCGCTCCTGTCCACACACCCGCTCACGAGAGCCCGAGCTGCTTCTCCAGGTGAGTTTTTGACAGCGGAGTCTTGGTCTATCTCTGTCCGGCCGCGAAGCGACTCACTCGGCTCGAGTGCCTCCGGCTCCCCGCTGCCGACTGCGATACACTCAGTTGAGGAAATATTCCACAGCTTCTCCTCTAGTTTCGGCAGCGCTTTACTTTTCACTACATTCCGGTCAAACCGGTTACCTATTCGCTCCTCGTCTGTTATTCTTCGGATTCTCATTCGCCTTGTTACTGTCTCCGCCGATTTCCCTTTAGCTTTAGCCGAGACGATGGTGGAATACGGCAATACGGAGGGGGATTGACCCATACTGTAGTCCGTACCGTCCGCCCTGCCTGGTAAGGAGTGGCTCCACGCCCTCTGTATTCACAGACTGATTACGATTTTAATCCTTCGGATGCTTTAACGCGCAAACCGTGCCTGAACCACGTGATACGGAAGTGTCAGCCGTACGGACACATGGCATTTTTTTGCAAGGCGACTTTCAGGAAGTTTCAGTCACATCGTAAACTCCGGGTAAACATATTTTGTTAGTACATGCAGCCCCTGAAAGACACAAAGGAAGTGTTAATATGTGTGACCTGTGGCTACTTATTCATACATTTCTACCAGATTATATTATCCAGACCGACACACAAGGCTAATAATATGGCATGATATATTTTATTTATTCATTTAACACGAGAAGCAAGAAAAATAAGTATAGAACAGTCAACGTTTAAGTAAAATGATGCGTTCAAATGAAACATATAACAAATGATCTGTTAGAAGCAACAGCACAATAAAATGATTGAATTTAATATTGTGTATGTCACAGTTTGTAAATAGAGTGCAAACTCAGATTGAAACGAGTTTGTTATTGTCGGTTTAGTTTTCTTTTTATGTATTAATAATCATTTTACTATTAAAAAAAAACACCTTTTGCCTTTTTGAAAAATATTTTTAGTGTTAGAGGGAAATATGAAACATTTGGATAGGATTTCAAGAGATGAGTTGCTCAGTGAAGGGAACCATGCATCACCGTCATTAAGGCCTCTACATGCTTCTGCGTATAGGCCTTTAGCCATAGCTTTCACAGTAAACAGTATGCATCAATCCTTGTGTGTCTGTATGCATTATGGGTAATGATTATTTTTAGTTTTTTTAAAATCACATCTTTGAAGGAATATGATCAACTCTCCTAACTTTTGTTTTCTAATTCAGTATTTCATTTGAATATTCAAATAAGTTATCACAGTGACTGGATTAAAAGTGGTGATTTTCCTGGGGGCTGTCAGGTGGCGAGTCCTGCTAATGCCCTGACTCTCTAATGCACCCCACAGTCTGGTGTAGAATCCTACAGGGCTGTCCCACTGACCTGCAACAGAACACAGGCTAAACTCACTAGGCTGTCCCTGGCTAACTGCAGGAGTGCCCCCTCTGGTCAGTTGGGGGCCTGCAGTCACCCTGGGCCAGCTGTGGGTGAAGTGTGTACTCCAGCAGAGCACATCTCAGAGGAGAAACCTCTCAGCTGCACCACCCTGAACTGACAGAGTATGTCAAAATGATGTGATGGGCCTACACATACAATTTAGCATTTCAAATCTGGAGAAGGGGAAAAATAGGGGGAAAAAATTAGTTCAGGGGCCTTGGGTGGTGTAACGGTAAAAGCATTCGAAATACAGGTTGCCCACTGCAGCCGGGTTTCGATCCCTGGCTGCGCCAGCCCAGCTCTGGCCGGGAGACCCATTTGGGGCAACGATTGGCTGTCCGCCCCAGGGGGAAGGGGGAGGGAGAGCCGGCACAAGCTCGCTGAGAAGCACGAAGGGCGTCCCTGTAAGACAGGTGGGCGAGTTCCATCTTGGAGGAGGCAAATCATTGCCAGCCTCCGTGGAGTGGCTTGTACTGCAGAGATGGGCAGCAGGCTCATGGGGGAGGTGAATTGAAGAAATAGAGGGTACAATTGGCACCAAATTGGGAGAAAAATGGGGGGAAAATCTGAAATAAAAATAAATAAGTTGATTGTCTGGGCACTAGATACATCATAATCAGTCTGGATACGTAGATATGCATAATAAGTAAAGTAAATAAATGCAAATGTAATAATATAATATATACATGGCAAAGTTACAGAGTGAACCGAAACACGACCAATGATACAAAGTACACTTACAGAGGCTCTGTAAAGGAACACAAATAAATTGTTCCTGCTGGCACCAAAGTGACCATGGGCAGACTGCAAGAGGGGTGAAGGCGGCTCTGTAGGAGGGGGCTGACTGTGGTGCACAGGGTCATATTCAATCCTGTCTCAGTATCAATCTGTGCCTTCCTTCGGGAGTCTGAGCAGCAGCTTACAATCTCAACACACCTGGGAGCTTTCGCAATAGAGGTTTGGCTGTGTTAGCGACAAGTGCGGTCATTTCATCAGAAAGTTTGAGAGTCAGACAGGTATTTCTGCTTTGTTTCGCATCACACCTGGCTAAGCTGCCCTCGTCAATGGAGATGTAATTAACTATAGAAAGGAGGATATGGAAAAGTTTTTTCCTTTTGGTTTTCAAACAAACCATGCTAGGGGGGACCATGACCATGTCTGCAGTTACCTGTTACCAAGTTCCTCTTGCTCTGTGTGCAGGTAATATAAAGAAGGCTGTCTGGCCCAATGGAAATCAAGCTGACAGCAGCTGGTTCCTCCAAAGCAGGAGAAGACAAGCTGAGTAGCTAAAGAGGACCTGACAGCACAGGAAACGGATACCCACCTTTCGTCAAGACAAAGCAACAACAAACGCAAAAAGAGTTTGTTATTTCAGATACAGGGAAAGATGGGCTGAATCACCAGTTGTCATAAGCACAACATTGTGAAGAAAAAGCCTTCCAGAATTCATGTTGAGATTTTTTTTAAATAGAATAAAATCAATGAATAGAAAAATAATACAGATTTGTACCCATGATGCATCACAGCTTTCTGAAAACATTTATTTTTAATTTGATTTTTTGTCAACCACAGCTGGCTACACTAGCCACCCACTTCTTCCTCTTTCCTACGGTATTTACCCATGATGCACCACAATTCTCAATGCATACACATGATGCATTTCTAAATTTCATTGTAATACATTTTTCCCTTGCCAGATGTAGTTCTTTTTCCTCCTTATCTCCCACAGATGCCAAAAAGTTATAAAGCCAGTCAGAAAGCCAAGGCATAAAGCTTCAAACTAACATTTAGCTGAAGAAAATCATCAACATGAGGTGATCTCAGTTTGATTGTAATTCACTGTTAGAATACTATCGTTTGGTACATTTAATCCATAGGCAACCTAAATATTTATTTATTTATTAAATATCAAGTAGGCTTACTAAAAATGGAGGCTGAATTCAACATGTACAGTGGCGAAAAAAAGTTTGTGAACCCTTTAGAATTTTCTGCATTTCTGCATAAATGTGACGTAAAATATGATGAGATCTTCATCTAAGTCCTATGAATAGATAAAGAGAACCCAGTTACAAATAACACACAAATATACTTTTTCATTTATTTATCAAACAAAATGATCCAACATTAAATGTCTTTGTCGGAAAAAGTATGTGAACCTTTGCTTTCAGTAACTAGTCTAACCCCCTTGAGCAGCAATGACTTCAACCAAAACGTTTCCTGTAACTGTTGATCAGTCCCGCATATCGGCTTGGAGGAATTTTGGCCCATTCCTCCTAGCCATTAAGACCTGGAGTAGCGTTTAGGTCGCTTCGATTTTGCGATTAATGAAGTAGAATAATTGCTTAGGTTTTAATAGGCGTTTTTAGCAGGCATTTTAGGTCTAAATGGGTTAGAGAACTGCTTCAACTCACTTATATTGGTGGGCTTCTTGGCATGAACTCCTCGCTTCAGGTCCTGCCACAACATTTCTATTGGATTAATGTCTGGACTTTGACTCGGCCATTCCAAAACATGAAATTTCTTCTGCTTCAACCATTCTTTGGTAGACTGACTTTTGTGTTTAGGGTCGTTGTCTTGCTGCATGACCCACCTTCTGTTGAGCTTAAGTTCATGAACGGATACCCTGACATTCTCCTGTAGAATTTACTGGTACAATCCAGAATTCATAGTACCATCAATGATGGCAAGTCGTGGGCCTCCCATGTGGTCTAGTGGTTTCAACGTCCAACGCTGGCAACGGCGACCGGGGTTTGATTCCCCAACGCGCCAGATTTGGCTCTGGTCGGGAGTGCCATTGGGGCAGCAATTGGCTGTCCACCCCAGGGAAGGGGGGAAGGAAGCCGACACACAGATAATACAATTATTATTTTTAAATAAAAAATGATGGCAAGCCGTTCTGGTCCCGAGGCAGCAAAGCAGCCCCAAACCATGACACTGCCACCATCATGTTTCACGGGATGAGGTTCTTATTCTTGTTCATGTTGTAACGCAGTGATTCTTTTTCACCAAAAACATATAGTTTCTCATTTAAGCCAAAAAGTTATATTTTTGATTAATCTGTCCACAGAACATTCTTCCAATTGTCTTCTGGCACATCCAGGTGATCTTTAGCAAACTTTAGATGGGCAGCAATGTTCTTTTTGGAGAGTAGTGGCTTCCTCCTTGCCATCCTCCCATGCACACCATTCTTGTTCAGTGTTTTCCTGATGGTGGACTCATGAATACTGACATTAGCCATGCAAGAGAGGCCTGCAAGAGAGGCTTAGATGTTACCCTGGGGTTCTCTGTGACCTCCTTGAATATTGTACGTCTTGCTCTTGGGAGTGATTTTTGTCGGACAACCACTCCTTTGTACACTGCCTGACAGTGGATTGGTGGAGCCAAACCTCTTTTGAAATGGTTTTGTAACCTTTTCCAGCCTGATGAGCATCGACAACTCTTTCTGAGGTCCTCAGAAATCTCCTTTAATCAAGGCATGGCACGCTTCCACAAAACTCTGTGGTGAAGACCCAGGTTTATGTTTTTTACATAGGGCAGGACCACCCAAACTCACTCCTGATGGTAATCCCATTGATTGAAACACCGGACTGCAATTACCCCCTTAATTGAACTGATCATTCTTGAGGTTCACATACTTTTTCCAACAAAGAATTTAGATGTTGTGTCATTTTGCTCAGTAAATACATTTTAAAAAGGCAATTTTTTGTGTTATTTGTTTAATCGGATTCTCTTCATCTTTTAGAAAGACTCAGATGAAGATCTGATAACATCTTAGGTCAACTTTATGCAGAAAACAGTCTAGCATGGAAAACCACCACCATCTAGCAATCCAGGGCTCTCCATTGTCCAGACTTGTGTTGGAGAGGTCAAAGTGCATCTTGTCAGAAGAGGGCAGCACCGAAGCCACTGAAAACTTACAGTAGGAACTATAAACCATATTCTAGACCGTCTGTCATGTACACAATAACCCTCACACTCAATAGAAGAGACAGATCTCCTCTTGCACACTTCTGTCAGAGTGGCACCCACAATAACACAGGCAACAAGCCACATACACTTTGGCATGAGAGGCCCAGCCTTGTTCTTACCACAACCTCAGCACCAAGCCAGCAGAAAACAACTGCGGCGACAGAACATGCAGGAAGACAATGCCCTCTGATTCCGCCTCCCTCTTCCTCCTCCTCCTCCTCCTCCTCCTCCTCTTCTCCTTTCCATTCCATGCAGTGGAGAAAGAGTACGGGGTGGGAGGATGTAAATTTGGGGCAGAAATTGGGGTGTCTTTGTTCTAGTGGAGTCAGAGCAGACCATAACCCAAAACTCCCTAACTGTGAGTGCAAGGTGTTCGATTGCACTGATGCCAAAATAACAAAAACATAATTACAAATTCTGTTCGATTTTTATCACGGCTGCTGTTGAGAACTTTTTTTAGTTCTTGGCACATTTATGATTCTCAATCTGATAATATGCAAATAGTTAGACATGCATGTATACGTATTTCATGATCAGCAAAAAAATACCATGTTTTCCCCTGAACAAAAAATACATATTACATATTCTCGCCATCCTGGGGCTGTGGGGTTTAGAAATCAGAAACAAGTGAGAAACTTAACTTTGGACAGTGCACGCACTGCGGTGACTCAGTGGCTCAATGGAGAAGTTGTCCCTAAGCACTGACACTGACCAGGTAACTCTACCCAAATCCTAACTAACCATTAGGAAGAAAAACACAAAACTGACTCCAGACAAGCGCTCACGGACAACTTCCAACTACTCTGTGCCACGTTACCCGACCTCTCCAAAATAGACACATCCACATCCTTATTCCATATGTCTCAAGTGTGTGTTTGTGTGTTTATTACTTATTATATATTACTTATTATTCTTCCAACGCTGTGATGTTGAAACACACGAATCAACCAATACCAGCAGCCAATTGACAAACAGGGTCACAGAGATGTTTGCGTTAATGTGTGTTAACGTGTTTGCGTTAATGTGTGTTAATATGTGTGTTTGTAAGTGCAGCCATCTGTTGGGGGAAACCGCTCTGTTGTGCAGCTGGTCTTATGTGCTGTGTACAAGGGATGTACAGTCAAGTCCAAGAATTTCACACCCTTGATAAAGATTAGCAAAGAAAGCTGTATAAAATAAACAACAATGTTGCATGCTGCACAGCCTCCACCTGGAATTGAGTCGCTTTACATCACAATGACCAATAAAACAAGTTGCCTTTCTGGGAGAGGGTTGTAGTATAGTGATAGTCCCCCTTGTAAGACCCATTTAGAATACATTTAAAGCAAACTGCATTACTAGCCAAAAAACACCATCAGCACATTGACAAGCGTAACCACTACAATTTCAGTTGAATCATGACTGAAATGAACATTTCAAGGATAGCAATTTCCAACACAGGCCTAACTTCACAGGAATTCAATCAGCAGTAATTAGCTCAAGTCTGCTAGACACATCCAAACCCAGGGCTCAATACTTCATTAACTCGGCCACACTTGACGGGTAAACAGGGCCATGTGTACAGTTATAAGTGCGGAAAAGCAAACACATGGCTGATACCGCGATAAACCGTCCAAATATTTGGATAACTTCAACGACACCTGGCACCGGATAATTACAGCAGAGAGCGAAGGAGCACGACAGTAGTGTAGGCTATCAGCCGATCACAAATTGTGTGTGAAGAGGAAAATAACATGGTATTATTTTATGCTTCATTGACAGAAAAAGAGCCGTTCTATACACACAGTTCTCTGTGACACAATCTGACCATACGATGTGTCATTGGGGATTATGACTAAGCCCGGGTCATACTGAGTGAACAACATTACCATGTGTTTCCTCACTAAAAATGGAATGATGATGTTAGTGACGCAGATATCTAGGCTATATCACCGAACATGAGAACAAACCAAATCGGCTGGTCCTACCATAATGTTTAAACCAAACTCTGATATCTCCTGAATACAACTGTTGATATTTATCATTACTCATTTTTAACACTAATGACAAACAATGATGCGTTGAGGAAAGTATCGCAACATTTTAGACAACTGAATAAAATAAATAAAAATAAATCCGCCTGTTATCCTATTTCTTGCAATTTGGGCATTTATAATCCTCTCAAACACAACGCTAACAGGCTAGGCTGTTCTCAGTGACAGTCAGGATAAATAATTCGTTTTAATTTGATATATGGCATATTAGTGTATCCTGGATCAACATTAGTGTACAATCTAGGTTTCCAGTAGACTAGTTACTCAATCTAGCAACGACGCACAATGACCCACAAAGGAACTCTGCGGGAGAGCGAACGTTACAAACATTGTACTATCTCTGTGAAGCAACTTTTTCCGGCGGAACACATCGTTAAAAATGAGCACCCCCTTACCGTACCTTTCACTCCAAGCACTGTTTAATTGTTCTGTACGGGATTCCAGGGCGTGTTATAAATTAGAAATGATGAAGAGACATTTAAACAACAGGAAACTCACCGTTTCCGCTACGATAAGTGTGTAAGGCGCGCCTCGTGGCTCTCCCTCCCCTCCCTCAGTACACAGTTATCATGCGGGTTCCGTTCGTAAACTGCTCATCTTCGCAGGATAGAGAACAAAGCAAATTACATGTTATATAAATACTTTAAAATAAAATAACAAGTCACACTTAAATTGTGTTTAGTATTATCCTCCGCTTTCAAACATTTTCTGACCTTAATTGTTCTTATTGTGCGTACTTTCTCCCCAAAATGTTCCCTAGTCTTGGTTTAAATAATCGACTCTAGGCCATCTGAACAATCATCCTGTATTGAGGTTTGTTTGTGCACTTTTAATAATTAAAAACAAAAATACTTATATAAAAGCAAGAAAATATGCTGAACTACTAGCAAGCATTGATGGGAAACGGTCTAAAAATATCCACCTCACCACACAGTGTATCATCATGTAGGCTACATCCACAATACAAGTGCAAAGATTAATCTTTCGTATAAAATTATTCGATTTCTGCAATCTTTTGAGAAATAGCTAGTGCAGCAATCTCACATTTCATTGGCATTTTAGCAGACATTCTTTCCCGCAATTTACAGAGCTTATATATTTATGTACAATCAATTTATACAGCTGGATATTTACTTAAAATAATAATGAAAAAATGTCAATTTTAAGAATTTGGAAAAATGCGACTCATGCGGAGATTCCAAAGCACCTGACTCAACTATGGATGAGGAGGAAGATGTTCTACCATGAGCGTTAGAAGGTTTTGTGCCAATCACAATCTCAAGCGGGGGATTTCTGATGCTCAGCTGGAAATTGTGGTGTCAACAGAAATAAATGAGGTAGGCCAAGTTATCTTACCCGTATTGACAACCTAACCATCTGTTTTTTTACCGACTTGTATGCTAAATTCATGCATGTTTTATTTAGACCGGACATTTCTATAAGGACAGCAATATATATATAAATTTAGTTTAAAAACATGAAAAGTAAACAGAAACAACTAAAACAATGTTTGTAGCCTATAACATGCAGGTTTCTGACTGTCGCTTTTCGATGACTATTAACGTATTAGTTATGTAATTTTATTATTATTGTTTGTAGGCTAACTTTCTTTGTTCTCGTGCACGCTGACTGCTAGCTGCTGTCATTCTTTATAAAAATGCACAGTTATTAACTAAGGATCCAGCACTTATAGTCTACTACACTACTACATTAAATAGCCTACCTAGAGTTGAGCACATTTGAATTTCATATTATTAATTATTTAGACTGGACCAACCTACTGCCACAAACTCATGACCAGTTATCTGGCAGCACAAGGGGTTCGAGCTGCGGAGAGTAGAGTTGGATGGGTCCTTACCTGAGTGAGTGACCATACCATGAAATGAGATGCCATGTAAGATACTGTAGTGAGCGTGTGTGGTGGGGTGCAGCAAGAAGACAAACGGAGTCCACAGCAGTTTAAATGTGGCTATGTGAATAGCCACTTTAATAAAAGGCGTCAACGGTATCTGTGTCCCATACACCGCACAACCCCAGATACCGTTCAACGATGAACACTTTTGCCACAGAACTACAAGGGACTATACACTGAACAGTACATGCACGCCGGTCGCTGTGGCTCTAACATTTAGCTCACCGTGACCAGCCAGCTAACACATAAAAAGGCTAAACAATAACACACACAACATGGTTTACAGAACACAAAGCTAGTTAACACAGGGGGAACAAACAAACACACAACAGCGTTCCCCCATAATGCCCTGTGCACACATTTCTGCGTAGCGACCCCCCTGGATCGCTACAATACCTTTATTTGTTTGAATTTTGCCATATGCATTGGGTATTGGGCGCAGTAGTATTTTTGAATTCGAAAAAAAGAGGAAAGAACGCAAAAGTACACAGACCCCATTCCATGGTTCCCAGCATGCAGTAGCGCAGGCATGAAAACTCGCTGCAGAGTAGGGACACACAGAAAGCACAACACATGGGTAATGGTGATAGAACTTTATTTCAAAAGATAGGACATCCCTGAACATTCTTTCTAAGTCAGGATGACTGACTAAAAGACAACACTACAGCACATGCTTTGTTTTTGGCAGTTCAGGACATGCCTTGTGTTCCTGGAGAACTAAAATAATCAGATGGTTGGATGGGCGAGTGCTGTTTCCTGGATGCAGGCTTCACCAGGATTAAGTGCACATTTTGTTGCATTTATTTATTTATTCCTTTCTTGTTATCTCCTCTTAAAATAGATTACAAATAATACACATAATCCAACAGAAAGAGACAGTAAAATAAGCGCAACAGTGACACTCTCAAGGACCCCCCTGATCACACCTGCTGAAGATCCTCCTGTAAATGCAAATTAAAACATTAAAAATTGACTGTAACAAGTGAAAATTCAAGTGTAATTCAAGGTAGAATTACACAATGGTTTTACAAGAAGGTTTTGGTTCAAGCTAGAGCTGGTGTGACTTCCAGATTACAGAATCTTTAAACAGTTTGAGAGCCATCCTTTACTTTAAAAAAGCATATTCTGTCTTAAATGCACCACATTTGGAAATTCTTTTTTTTCTTTCTATTGGGTTTTGCATTTTAAATTCAGAATCTTTTTTTACAAAAATATTTTCAAAATCTTTTTTTTCAAATGGCCTTGATACCATAAGATGCGTGCATCTTCTGACTATGTGGTGAGACTTGTTAGCAAGACTGTGCTGGTAAGACTGCTGATTAAACTGTGTTAAGACTGTACTGATTAGATTGTGCTGATGAAGCTGTGAGAGGCAGAGTTAGAGAGACTGTGCTGGTGAGACTTTTAGTGTGACTGTGCTGGTAAGACTGTGTTAGTGAGACTGCTGGTGAGGCTGGGCTGATTAACCTGTGTTGGTGAGACTGTGTTAGTGAGACTGCTGACAGGAATAAAAGTGTGTGCTACACTGTTTACAGTGTACAGGCAGTTCTGTTTACATGTTTTTAAGTGTATTTTAACAAATTTCAGGCTATATTTTAGTAAGGGGTGGTTCACAGAAAATATGTTCTTTCAAGTGGGTGATAGGGTCAAAAATCCTGGGAATCTTTGTTCTACAGTGACCCCATCTTACCTGCCCGCACCCCCGTGCTCGGCCCCACAAAGACAATGTTTGGCCTGTCTGCAGAAACAAAAGAGCCTAAGCACCCCTTTTCAAAAATCATTGATCAATATTTTCTGTGCATTTACAGGCTTCACATCCATGTGCTCTTAAACTCAATTGAACAAGCCAGGGTGGAATGAGATGGATCATATTCATCTGAAACAGGTGTCATGAAACGGAGTAATGAATATCCAGCTAATCCAGAGTTGGCTTGCTCAATCTAGTTAAGTGAGCAAACTTGTGAAGCCTTTAAAGGCACAGAAGATATCAATCACTGATTGATTGACTGTTTTATTGAACTAAAACCTTGCCTGAATTAGCCAGCATTGAGAAACACCATATAAAAATACATATCGTCACCTTCTTAAAATAATGGCCTAAGTCATATTTTCAAGTTTTTCAAAAACAGAATAAAGTGAACCAAATATAGAATATATGATATTTATTAATCATTTCACACAAAAAGGTTATGACAATATATGACTATTGACATACAAATAACGATGTCTGTCAATTATGTAACATAAGAGGTTTAGATTACTTAGGCCAATTTACGAACATGCCGTTGTGACTTAGGCCATTTTAAACCTGACTTAGGCCAAATTACTTCTGGAGTAAGTTAAGTTGAGTTAAGCAGCCGTCATCTTGAAAGCTTGTAAAATTGCCTAAGTCTTTGATTTTTATTTGATTTGATTTTTATTAGGAAATTACAAAACACATCATAAAAACAGCTTTGTCTTGTGACTTAGGCAAAAAATAAAACTGCCTAAGTCACACTCTTGACGTAGGCCATTATACTACTGGGGTAGGAACAGCATGATCTTTTCAATTAAGGATGTAGGCAATTTTACCAGAGGTGGCCAGCATCATGAAGAGATAACTTAGGCAAAAAAATCATTTTCCTCAAAAAATTATTATTTTAAGAAGGTGACGATATAATAAAACAATTTGGGTGCTTAACAGTGACCTCTTCAGGATTGTGAAGGTATAGCAGACCTGTATAGCTTCCTGTCAGCTGTTCACGGACTGCGCAGAAAGCATAAAGCCATTGCCCACCCATTGAACGCTCTCCTGCGGTTTCACTCCAAACTCACATTTTGTTGTGATGTTGAAGCGCTGTGACTGGACCACAGCCGGTTTGCTGCGGTCCCTCTGCTCCCAGCTCCAGTACTGCCTCACACCAGTCTGCTCCCTCATCAGCTCTGTGGGGTAGAACCTGGAGGAGGCTCTGCTGAATCACAGGTATTTTTGTGCTGTTAGTGAATGTGACATTTTGAACCACCTGCTGGTTTTTGTACCACCTCAACTTGAAAAGCCGGATGGGAGCGACGTGTGGATCTCGCAGAGAAGCTTAAATACCTCCCCCTCCAACATCGGACCTTGAACACCTGGAGCGCTGATGGACATGTGGTCTGGATACTCTGAAAAGACATCATACGCAAAATCATTAGTAAGGTTTCTATGGCGATATATAATATGCTCAAATTAAGTGAATAATGATGGTCTGGAAATCTGGGGGAATTTTGTCTCTTGATTAACACAAAGGAGTTCACTGCTGCAGATTTAGTGGTTCTAAACATTTTACATTTACATTTACATTTTAAGCATTTAGCAGACGCTCTTATCCAGAGCGACTTACAATATGTGCTAGTAGGAACAGTAGGTAGTAGGTAGATAGTAGAAACAATCATCGTTTGCACAAGAGATCAGTGCAGTAATACAGTGATAGACATCATTGTAGACAGCTGCATACCATACCTATAGCACTGGGAAGGATTTCTTTTTTTTTAAGCAGGGATACATATACAAGAAGTATTGAACAAATAGGGAGTGGTGATGACAACTGGCTAGATGTACAGAATTCAGTGGTAGTGAAATCTGAAAAGGTGGGTTTTGAGTCTCTTGTGGAAGATTGCAAGTGATTCCACGGTCCTGACCAATTGGGGAAGGTCATTCCACCACCGAGAGGTGAGGACAGAGAAGAGGCGAGACCGCGAGGAGCGGCTTCCGGGTGCCTGGAGGGATGGGACAGTTAGTTTGCCAGAGGAGGGTGTAGGGTAGGGTGTGATGAGTAAACAGGAGGCAAATCAAGCCGTAACAAAATGACTTGCAAAGGCACTGGTAACATTCAGCTTCCATTTTACCATGCCGGTTGCAGAATGTTCCCAGTCATTCCTGACACCGAGCAGTTAAACCATAACAGGAGATGCTTACGATAAAGGAGAAGGGAGAGGGCTTGCGTGCACTGGCCCGATTTAAAGTTCCCAAAGCACTGAGGCCTCGTCTCCCAATCGGTCAGATTCTCAACCTTCCAAATGACAGATTTCACCACTCTCACCAGACCTGTGTTTCCCTCTGAAGACTCCCAGTCCATCCCCTCATGTTCCTCTGCCGAGCAGTTCACAGACACAGGATCTCCGTGTCTCACCACAACTGTGGATGGGTTCAACTCCAAGGAAGGAAATTTGGAGCTACCTGCAATGATAACCACAATTAAGCAAAGTGCCACTCAATGTCGGGTAGTTAGTGTGATTGCTTCAGCAGCACACTGCTGTTTTCTTGCATACATATTATTATTATTATTAATTTTATTTTTTCTGCCTGTTTTGGGAACCACATCAACTCCTAAACATTTGAGCGACATACCCTTTTAACTTTATAATTTTCAGGCTGGCTCAACTTAAGTTGCTGTTGGCCTTTACACTGCTTAGATGCAGATAGACTTTGATCAACGAAACGTCTCTCAAATTGAACACATTCTAATTTTTCTTATTTTTATATTGACATTTATATTTATATTTCCCACATGTATAACTTTACATTTAGCAATATTGAATGTCACCTGCCATGTTTCTGCCCATTTCTGGATTTTGTTTAAATCATCTTGGATTACCTTAGTCAATTCCAAACTGCATGACTGTACAGTACGACCCCACATGCTGTTACTCTTCGTAATCAATTATGAACCCACTCTGAAATAACTCCTGTAATTCCTACTGAATTCATTTTGGCAATGAGCCTCGTGTGGAACCTTGTCAAATGCTTTTTGAAAGTCCAAATATATAATAATATCATTTTTAGCCTTAGCCCTTATATTACAATAATCTACCTCGGCTCTCAGAGTTATTTTTATATACTTCAGTCTCTTCCTTTGTCTGCAAGTCATCCGTAAAGATGTATTCCTCCACTGTGGAGACTTCTACTGTACATCAACAGTAACCCTTTTAAATGAAATACATTTTTCACTTACAGTTGTGCAATCGAGAAGTTTTAAGAATTGTAGAGTTAGAATTGTAGCCTTCTTAATTTGCCAAAAAATATCAAAAGTGACTGCATTATGATCACTTGTCCCTAGTGGTTCCACTACCTCAGAGTTGCAAATTTTGTCAGGATTATTGCACAAATTAAAAAGAACTTTAAAACTCTTTGATTAACTACTTGTTGGAGAAGAAATGAGGTGCATGAACAGGTGTAATCTCATTGAGAGTGAAAGTAATAGATAAAATACATTTACACTGACGCTTGCCTGCCTGCTTGGCCGCGTGGGCTGTGTGTTCGGGCTTTCAGTTATGTTTGTAAAATCATACAATGAAAGATAATTTGTAAGCAACAGCATTGATTTATGTCCTTATGTCGGAACAGTGAAGTTAGAATAAAAATGGTCTATTCCCTGAATCCAGTAGCCTTAACAGTCAAATGCCCTTGTTTAAAGTTCAGCACTCTGAATACTGAACACAAGTGGTATTATGTTTTAAAACCCCTCATTTATCCTACATGTAAAATTTATTTATTTGATTTCATATTATAATTACTACGCAGGATACCAATGATGGGCGGCACGGTGGTGCAGTGGATAGCGCTGTCGCCTCACAGTAAGAAGGTCTCGGGTTCGAATCCAGGCCGGGGGCCTTTCTGTGTGGAGTTTGCATGTTCTCCCCGTGTCCGCGTGGGTTTCCTCCGGGTACTCCGGTTTCTTCCCACAGTCCAAAGACATGCACGTTAGGCTAATTGGAGAGTCTAAATTGCCCGTAGGTATGAGTGTGTGAGTGAATGGTGTGTGTGCCCTGCGATGGATTGGCGACCTGTCCAGGGTGTATTCCTGCCTCTCGCCCGGAACGCATGCTGGGATAGGCTCCAGCCCCCGGGACCCTGACCAGGAATAAGCGGCTTAGATAATGGATGGATGGATGGATGGATGGATGGATACCAATGATCAATTAATTCACCAAATTTGTTGATCAGCAGAGCAATCTGGTTGATCAACCATAAACATTTTCACAATTCAATGAAAATTAACAGCTGGTATATTAAGTTACAACAGTTACAGACAAAATATTCAACGTCCAATCTATGGATGTAGGTTCAACTACCTGAATACTAAATCCTAGACATAAAATTGACGTAACAATCACAATGAGATGAAATGGAAGAAAATGATACCAAACCAAGTTTGTCTCTCTCCAAATGCAAACACATGCAGCCGAGGTGTGAGCTGGGACCTGGGGCCAAATGCATCAAACCGCTCAAAGTAAAAGAATTGTCTCAAGTGTAATAATTGGTGACTTTTACTCCTACACTCAAATTTAAGAATAAATGTGATTTATCAAATTTGTCTTGACTTAAAAGTACTCTTAAACTGTGAGATATTTAAGAGACCTCTGGAGTTCTCTTAACTTGGCATACGCAAGACAGCAAGACAGTTGTGAAGATGGAGACGTGCACGCACCTTCCAAGACAGGAAGAATGTTTTAGAAATGTTTGATGATGCAGAGTTAATCAAACGTTATCGCTTAGATCGTCAGGGAATCATCTTTGCCACTGATCTTGTGCGGGATGTAATATTACCAGCAATTTTCTGAAGTAGCGCAGTTATGGCAGAGATGCAAGTTATTTTAATACTGCGCTTCCTAGCCATGAGGAAAATGCAATTATGTAATGGTGATGATTTGGGACCATCACAATCCACCATCAGCAGGGTACAGGCAAAAACTGTGACAGCCTTTGTAGCACCTGACGTAGATGCAAGTATTATATAGCTATATATGTTTTATTCACAAATTATTTTGAGTATTGAGCTATAATACCTTTATAATTGCATAGTCCAGTATCCTGACAGTCACCCACTCCACTGATTGTGCCATTATTTTCTCAGAGGATGCGGAGCGCTTAAAGGTTTAACTACAATAAAATAATTGTAGCTCAATGGTAAAAAAGTTTTTACTACTGTAACTGTTGTTGTTCATCAGCAATATTGCAATATGAAACAAATGTGTCTCAAATAAATAAGACTACGATCCAGTGCCAGATGTTACCTTCTTGAAAGCATAGATTTTCCTGACGTGCTTTGGATAGAACATTGTACCATTTATTTTGCTTTCCTCTGGGATCCAAATGGCGGAGGCGAAGCTTGCATTAATGTTGTCTGCGATCTGCCTCCATGCCTCTTTTTTATGACAACTTGTAAGTGTGGGGCTAAATTTTCCTAGCAGTCTCTACAGTCTCCTCTACAGTCCAATTAGGTTTTCCTTTTAAATCCATTTTGCTTAACCCAACATTAGCCAACAAGACATTTTATAATGAGGGTCTGTTT
>JAINUG010001490.1:0-21822 GCA_029706075.1 Aldrovandia affinis
TGTGAGCAACAATATAAGGGACAACCATTTGGTTCAAACCTACAGTTGTGGCCAATTATTGGCACCCTTGCATTTCATGTAGATGATGTTCAATATCTTCTGAAATAATTTGAAATTTATACAACAATCAGCAAACGATCAATCAATAATAATACAAATAAAAAATAAAAAATGTATGGCTTCAAATTTGAAAAGTGGCCACGACACAATTATTGGCACCCTTTAGAGCAATTTAAATAAATTTGGTTGGAGGAAATAGATTCTCGTTTGCAGTGTAATTCATCTCACCTGTCACAGGTTGCAGGTGCCCACATGGTATAAATGAACCAATTATCCATTTTAAAGTGAGAAAACAGCCTGTTCTGCTACCCTGTTCCTCTGTGACAATGAGGAAACTATTATCACCAAACATAAGCGCTCACAAGGCTATAAGGTCATTTCTAGAAACGTTGGCATTCCTGTGTCCACAGTTTGCAATATTATCAAGAACTTTGCTGCTCAGGGAATTGTTAAGAATCTCCCAGGACGTGGTAGTAAGAGGAAAATTGATCTCAGATGTCATCGAAGGTGCGAGCCATTGGAAAAACACCTCGTATGACATCCAAAGATCTGAAGGCTGACCTGGAGAGGTCTGGGGTAATGGTTTCAGCCCGTACCATACGCCACATACTGAACCAAGAAGGGCTGTACGGTCGGAGGCCAAGGAAGAGTCCACTGCTGAAAGAGAAACACAAGAAGGCCTGATTAATCTTTGCCAAGACCCACCTAAGCAAGCCTAAGTCCTTGTGGAAAATGTTCTGTGGACCAATTTAACCAAATTAGAGCTCTTTGGCAATGCAGATCAGCGCTTTGTTTACAGATGATGAAATTAGGCTTTTAAAGAAAAGAACACCCTACCTACAGTCAAATATGGTGGAGGTTCCATGATGCTGTAGGGCTGCTTCACTGCCTCTGGTACTGGACGCCTTGAACGTATTAAGGGCATCATGAAATCAGAGGATTACCAAGGCATTTTGGAGCAAAATGTGCTACCCAGTGTCAGAAAACTGGGTGTCAGTCGAAGGTCATGGGTCCTCCAGCAGGACAATGACACAAAACACACATCCAAAAGCACCCAGGAATGGTTCAAGAGAAAACGCTGGACTGTCCTAATCTCAATCCTATTGAACACCTGTGGAGAGATCTGAAAACAGCAGTTTTCTCAAATCTGAGAGAACTGGAGCAGTTTGCAAAACAAGAGTGGGCCAAACTGCCAGTAGAGAGGTGTAGGAATCTCATTAATGGTTACAGGAAGCGCTGGAGCGCAGTTATTTTCTCCAAAGGCTGTGCTGTCAAATATTAAATCTAGGGTGTCATTAATTTTGTCAATGCCATTTCAGTTTATTTTATGATTTAAAAGGACGTGTTAAGTTCTGAATCAAGTTTCAATACCATTAACAGTGACATAAATAATTGTGGAGATCAAATGCTTTTGTCAATTTCAACTTCTTTTCGAGAAAATTGTGTTTTTTTTTTTTTGAAAAACGTGCAAGGGTGCCAATATTTTTGGGCCCGACTGTAGTACGTTACTGAGGCTTTGTGAAAGAATCATAAAACTAAATAAAACTGAAAATAAAACGTAACTCCATTTTGGAGTGTACCTTGACTTGTTTCTTTTATCAATCCCTCCCTATACTTGGACTGCTCAGCAATTGACCAGGGCAAGAGAGAGAGAATTTACCAGGGGATAGAGCCCAACACCAGGTGAGGAGATCCACACATTGTCTCACAGCTAACTTCAGGTGAGACCTCATAAACGCAATAGGAACAGAACTAAGGCTTGAACCCCTAACATTAGTTTGAGGATTCAGCGATCATTCCCCCACACCACAGCCACCTCCTCTCTCTTATGTGTCTCATAGTGAAGTTAAGACCTCATAAACGCAAGATAAACAGAAGAGAACCACAAACATCAGCGCTTACGCCACGGTCATCTACCGTCAGCTTTATGTGTGTGTTTTTCTGTGTGCGTGTGTGTGTATGTGTGTGTGTGTGTTTGAGTCTGTGTGTGTGTGCGTGTGTGTGTGTGTGTGTGAGAGAGTGTGAGTGTGTGTGTGTGTAATGACTTTGTCAGTGAGAGCTGCTGTATAGGGAGTGTGTGTGTGTAATGGGAGTGTAAGGAATATAACAGGACACCACTAGCCTTCATTCCTGCTCCACTACTAACGGCCTCAGAGTTCAAATTGTAACAGTGCAGTACAGCTGACAGTCTGTAATAAAGTCATAAATTATATTGTAGTATCTCACATATTGGGGTGGGTTAAATGCAGTTTTTAGTTTGAATGGTTCTGACAAGCAGATTTCAAGCTTAAAGACAACCTAGACATGCCAAAGCACCATTCTTTTCAAAAGCGTTTGCTACGATTTGTTTCTGACATAAAGCTTCAAAAGATGTCTGTGGAACTTTTGTAACTTAATGTGGCTTTAACCAGAACTGAAGCACAAAATACTCATGAAAACGTGTGTGTGTTTGGGTAGAGATGAGACGAATGGTCCGCTTTCCTGCGAGAGATTGCTGTGTGTGTAGATGACATGCTGCTGGAGGCCTCTGCACTCTGAGGCCAGCTGTGGGCAGAGGAAGGGGCCGGAGCATGCCTGCCTCTCCATCTCCACATCCGTCCTGTAGCTGCACTGATGGCATCACGTCATATCGACAGTCGCTTCAAATCAAATTCTTTCTCCTGATCTGCAGGTAAGCAGAGAGAGGTGTGAGCTCACCTTTTTATGTGTGCTGCTAAATAAAGAGCTATAGCGCTCCCTGGTACTGTTGTGCTGCCGTTTGAGTACTTCACTGGAAGAGATACACACCAATACACACCAGTATAAACCTGGACATACCTGCACATACCTGTACACGACACTGCACGGAGGTGTGTACACCGTGAGACTCCCTGTAGGCGTCTGCGCAGAAACAACGCTCTTGCTTTCCGTAAGTAATATCAATATTTTAAAGTTGTTTCAAAAGCTTTTGATGTAGAAGGGTCCGACTGTTAAGTTCTTTGTGCCAAGAAAGTGTTTATTGAAGGAACTCTGACGTCTCACATGACGCGTGCGCAGTCCTCCTCTTGTATGACCGGGGCTGAAGCTTGGTTTGAGTTGTAAAGACGTCTCTGGAGCTTCGTTTAATAAAGTAGGATCGTTGCTCATTTCACCTTTTTTTGTGTATTTTTATTCTCTATAAATATTGATGCGTTTTTTAAACCTGAACACAAATGTTAGTTTATTCATCGTGTATTTCCTTTATGATATTTCAGTATTTCAGGACAAAATACGTAGACAAAGAAGCCTATTTAATGACCGATTTCATCAATAAAAGATTCGAGTTAAAAGACGAACTGCGGAGTTTACACACACTCTGCGCGTGGTCTCAGGTTTTTGTCAATTTCCTTAGCACGTCCGAACAAGTTGGACTCCCGAAAACTTTGATAAATCCCAATTTTCATGTGTAAATGTTGGTACGGAGGAATTACGAGAAATCTGGTTCTCATGTTGCTTGATAAATGAGGCCCATTGATTCCATTGCAGACATTTCCACACAGAACTTCGCAAGGGGAAAAACCACGACAAAGGTGCATCACCAGTTATTGGCCACGAGATGGCGCCAACGGATAACGCAAAGCCCTCGAGGAACAGGACGTATCTAAATGCGCGGCGCAATAATGACGACATGGTGAGATGATAGAACACTCAAAAAAGAGCTTTGGCCTCATATGCGCTGTTTGCTTTTCCCAACAAATTTAGCCCAAAATACAATGAATACACGAGCTTTTAGTTTGAACAAGTCAAGCATGTCAAGGCGTATGGTGGAGAAATGAATCGCAGAGACATTCATTCATATGATCGATCGTGCACACATTACATTTACATTTTAAGCATTTAGCAGACGCTCTTATCCAGAGCGACTTACAAGATGTAATACACACATAACAAACAACTGCCATACCAGTTATGTAAGTATATGTTTTAAAATGCTAATAATTAAACATGACAAAAGCTACACATGTATAGTAGAAAGTAAACCGTAATGACATTTCAAAACTTACTGTCAGAATTATGAGAAGCAAGTTTCGCGGCGCAAAACGAGCTGCGAGCAGCGGCAGGAAGTCTAATTAGCGATGAAAACAAGCGGCTAATGGCGCACAATCTGCCTTATGTAAGAAAGCATGAAGAAGACCCGTGACCAAGGGTAAAAGGGAATGGTGTCTTTTAGGCTTTAGAATAAGGGAGCATCTCTAATAAATCTGTGAAGACACTTTGTAAACGGCTCACTTCGCCGGATGTTGATCTAACGAGAGGCAGCAAAGGTCACGTGAACTAGTGGTGGCGTTACGGTTCCTTTCAGACACGGATCCTTTGACTCAATTCCCTAAACGGATTCGTTCACCAGTTCCCTAAACGGATTCGTTCACCAGTTCCTTCGCTGCTGTCGTTCAGACTATTTCTCGGCCTGCAAGTACTGGGTTCTATCACCGGCCTTTCTGTTCTATTTTACTTGTGTTCAGGAGGTCTGACCTTAACCTTGCTAAGAGACGGAGAGCAGCAAGGAGCTAATCTGGAGCTAATAATATAATATAATATACACCATTTAGCAGACGCTTTTATCCAGAGCCCCAGAGACCTTCACACACATCCTCTGTCTTTCAGCAACTTAAACGCTACACCTGACAAAACCTGAGCAAAAAGGAATGAGGCAGTCAGGGGCTTGAACCCCAAACATCAGCTTCAAGAGACAGCAATCATTCCACAAAGCCACAGGCATCTCCACTCTCTCATGTGTCTCATAGTGAAGTTAAGGTGAGACTTCATAAACACTAGATAAACAGAACTGCAGTGACAGGGTATGAACCTCAAACATGAGCTTGGGGAGACAGCTATCATTCCCCCATGGCCATCTGCGAGAACAGAAGAGCTAGGCCTCTAACACAATATACTATATATCTATATCCAACATTGCATTGCATACAATATATGAATAATTGCAGTGATCATAATATAAGCAACACTTTAAAGTAAAGCAGGTTTGTGTCTCCTGCACGATCCCTGGAGCTCCTGCTCGAAGGCAGTTCAGTGTGGAAGGTAATCCCCCTCAGTAGACCCACGGATACAGTAATGACATTATGAATACAGTAATATTCTGAGTGTATGTAAACGGGGGTGTCCAAGCTGTCCTGGGGAGCCACAGGGTCTGGTGGTTCTGTTTTTCACCCTAAAATTAGCGACCAAACGCCCCAGAAACCAGGTGGGGTTTCTCCTGCACCATCAATTGCTTGAATGGAGTATTCCGTTCTTCTTGGCATCGTCAATTTTCCACTTACCCATGATGTTGTTGTTTCGGCTCTTTTGTGCGTGGTCCCATTATTTGGTGAGATTTTAGCATTAGCCACCAGAGCCAAAATAAATGAGAGTGGAATTACTAAACACTTGATGCAGCAGTTTGCTGTTATAGCAGATTTGTGACAGTATTGTGCTTTTTATGATACAAGCACCACATTTCTCACACAGGTAGAGCAAGTGTCAAGGATGTTTTTTACCTATAGACCCATCGCAGATATTAGAACCCCTTCAGTTCTGTTCAATGAGTTAATTGGACCATAACTTCACCAAATGTTGGTCTAATTGGGCACACAAAGGTTTAAAATATGTGTTGTGATGTAGACAATGCAAATGGATATGTCAGGTATATAATATTTATACTGTTTAAAATTTGAGAATGATGAAAATATTAATAAATGGCTCTATGAATATCAGGTGTGTCGGGATATTTTGATCATTGGTTTTAATTCCTAACTTCTCAGGATACTCTCCTTGACGTTAAACACGATTTTAAATCCATTTATCCCTTACAATATTAATGGACCTCTGTTGGAATGCCAGCAGTGGGTTATTGCCATGGGCTGAGAATATTCTGGGAAAGACCCACTAAATAGACAGTAGTGGGTAGTAGTAGTATGGGCCATAATGAAAGTTTGAATTTAAAAACTCAAAAGGGGCCTTTAGGTGAGACTGTCGCAGTAGCGACCTCATTGAATGTGGAAGTGTCTCCAGAGACTGTCGGACAGTCAGCTGTGGCAGCACCTCCAATGGCATGGAGGAGGTGACCAGTCCAGAGTTAATCTGCTGGCAGCAAAGCAGGACTGGGTCAGGCCAGATCTGGACCAAAGGATAACGGCCTCAACCTTGCTACAGCCTGTAAGCATCTGCACACTCCTCTGCAACCCTTTTCACACTTGCACTTTATACGTTCTCTACGAGCTTTGCAAGCTTGTGGTAGTGATGTCCAGCATGTCCCTATATCTAGGTATTAAGCCACTTGGCTCCAAATGTCTCCACAGCTCTTTGCTAGCGGCGGGCATTTCAGTTATTTTCAGGGACTCAAATCCTCTGAATGAGTTCACTATAAAGTTCACTGATTCACACGCCTGGGAGAGACGCTGGTGACCGTTGAGGAAAAGAGCAGCACACTGGAGTGATTCCACTGGTGCGTTTATTACAACTCAACTGATTACACACAACTCAATGCTTTAGTCACAATATTAACAACATGAGGTTATGTTTATTACAACTCTACTGATTACACACAACACAATGCTTTAGTCCCAATATTAACAACATGAGGTTATGTTTATTACAGCTCTACTGATTACACACAACACAATGCTTTAGTCACAATATTAACAACATGAGGTTATGTTTATTACAGCTCTACTGATTACACACAACACAATGCTTTAGTCACAATATCAACAACATGGGGTTATGTTTATTACAGCTCTACTGATTACACACAACTCAATGCTTTAGTCACAATATCAACAACATGGGTTATGTTTATTACAGCTCTACTGATTACACACAACTCAATGCTTTAGTCACAATATTAACAACATGAGGTTATGTTTATTACAGCTCTACTGATTACACACAACTCAATGCTTTAGTCACAATATTAACAACATGAGGTTATGTCAAAGGAGTTACATTTATCATGAATCACTGTAGATGTACTGTAGATCTACACTACTGGTCAAAAGTTTTAGAACACCCCCATTTTCCAGTTTTTACTGAAATGTAGCAGTTCAAGTCCAGTGAATAACCTGAAATGGTACAAAGGTAAGCGGTAAATTGCCAGAGGTTAAAGAAAAATGTTTAGGTGACCAAAAACTGAAAAATAATGTACATTTAAGAGTTATAAAAAAAGGCCCTTTTCAGGGAACAAGTAATGAGTTAACATGGGTTAACAGTCACTCTGGATCCAACAAAAGAGCCCCAGACCATCACGCTTCCTCCTCCATGTTTGACAGGTGGTGTCACACACTGAGGAACCATCCTTTCGCCTACCCGACGGCCTACAAAAACCTTTCAAAATTTCAAGATTTAACATTTTTATTCATTGGTCCATAAGACCTTCTTCCAGTCTTCAGTAGTCCACTGGACTTCTTTACTTTGGCCAGTGCTAAGCTGTGCTTGAAGCTGTTGTCATATGAGCCACCTATCACACAAGCTGTTGACTCTCAGAAACTTGTCTTCTGATTTTGTTGTGGCTTTGGGCCTGCCAGACCTCTTGGTGTCAGAGTTTCCTCCAGTTTCCAAGTGCCTTTTGATGGTGTAGGAAACTACTCACTGCCCAAAAAATTACATCGTTTTTCAATTTTTGGTAACCTAAACCTTTTTTTTAACCTCTGGCAGTTTACCGCTTAACAACGTTGTACCATTTCAGGTTATTCACGGGACTTGACCTGCTTACATTTCAGTAAAAACTGGAAAATGGGGGTGTTCTAAAACTTTTGACCGGTAGTGTATATTATTCACAGGATGAATTAAAATATTGTTTCATTTGTATCCACAAATATTTTCCTTAACCTGGTCAGCGGTGACTCTATAGAATCTTTTTCACCTGATCTTTATGCTCAACCCACAGTGGTATTTCACTGTTACCTCCTCTGGACAAATCTTCAGAGAAGCACAGCTTAAGAAAGCTGGAGACAGCCTCTCAGTGAACGAGTGTTTAAAGGTGTAGAGAGGAGTGTTGTCACTGGGGTCAGAGAATGACACTTCCCTCCTGTCCCAGTCCAGCTGCACTCCAGTCCAGCGTTCTGACACACAGCCCCACTGCATCGGTGGGCATTTTGACCTGTTAATGTTATAACTTGAGATGGCCCTGTAAGTATCCAGGACATTTGGAAAAGTATGTTTGAGTTTAGTGACCAGTGAGTCTTTCTCAGTGATTCTTTCTCTATCCCACCATTCACCTGCACCTGTTTGTAAATGGCGCTATACAAACTAAATGTTGATTGATTGGGTGATTGAGTGTAAAACGCTTGCAGTAGGAAAAACACTGAAAGGAAAGCCAGTGTGAACTGAGGCCGTGCAAAAAGACTTGGTCCTGAGGGAACCCTGTCATGACGCACGTCTCAACCTGCTGAGGTGAAAGTGCACTCCCGCCATTGTCACAGCTAACGCGCACGCTGTGGTTTCCACCAGTGTGCCAGACCCTGTACGTCCTGCAGGTGTACGGGGCCTCAGGTGGGGAATGTGCCCCCACCCTGCCGGACCCGTCTCACACACAGAGTGGCGGAATGTGCCACGCACACGAGCGGTGAATCTGGGCCGCGGCCGGCACGTGAGGCTGGCAGGGGTGAAGAATGCGTCAGCCATTTCACACCAACACTTCCTCCTGCAGCCCCCGCTCCTCAGCAACGCAGTCATACACACATGTGAGGTTCCTCTTCTCTCTTTCATATCCTTACTGCAGGGTCAGGAATCTCCAGCCTCCAGACTGAAGTGAGAGGGAGGCAACGCCCAAACACTGGGAGGTTTCTACAGCAGGGACCAGCAAACTCACTCGACAGCAGGGACCAGCAAACTCACTCTACAGCAGGGACCAGCAAACTCACTCTACAGCAGAGACCAGCAAACTCACTCTACAGCAGAGACCAGCAAACTCACTCTACAGCAGAGACCAGCAAACTCACTCTACAGCAGGGAACATCAATTAAATGTTTAACGTTTGACACCTTAATCCAACATCCACTACGGGCTGCACTAAAGTGGCTATTTAACACTAGTACATAGGAGCAATTCTAATTCATGATGTCATGATATTACAGCTCAATTATGTAACATGTAGCTGTTCAGTACAATATAAATATTCTAATAATTACAATGATCACAATATTATTAAGGATGTGTAAACCAGGCAAGGTTTCTTAAATGTATAAGATCCCTGGGACTCACTCAAGGACCGGACCCCAGTTTGGGCACCCCCTGCTCAATGGAACGCCCCTCTTTTCTCTCTGCAGAAGAAGAGCCTCATCGCTGCCCCCTAGCAACAACATCACATCACTGCAGCCTGCAGCATCCATCAGGAGTCCGTCTGCTCTCCCCGCACGGCTGGCCCACGCACCCAGACCTTTCTTTTCTTTTCTTTATCATTTCAGTTGTTAAACTGCTGCTTCTTTGCTCGATTCATTGCTGGGCCACAAAAAACAATCCTACACACCGCCACCTGGTGTTCTGGAGTGTGGAACAGATAAAGGGTTCTGATTGTAATCCCTTAGCCAGTTACAAACAGAAATGGCAAAAACTGACCGACAGTGCCCCACTAAGATAAGAGCAATTTATGCCTCACAAAGTGAACCCTTACACCAATGCCCCACCCCACACTCCATTCATCCACATATGTTCTAAAAAATATGAAATATGCTTGACAGTTTTGGTGTCAAACTGCAAAAAAGGTGTGTAGTGTATTGTGATAAATCCACCAGCGCAAAAATACAAACACAGCCCCACTGACACTGACCTGACCTCAAGGTGAAGTGTAGCGGAGTGAAGTCTTCTACTTCAAGACAAGCTGGTGCCAGAGTTACACATTTACACGTTGCCTTATTTGTTCACAGGGAACAATATTTATGGTTCTGTGTGAATGACCTTTGTACAGTCCTCTGCACAGACCAACAATCAGAGCTGAAGGTTGGAAACTATAACCAGGAAGAGCCCATGCAATTGCAGATGAACCCTTTTGCCAAAAATGATCAATGTTATACTTGACAATTCTGTTACCATGCATGAATACTTATGATTATTCAACATTTAGGAATAATGTTCTCTTCCTTGAACACTGGCAATACAATCTCAAATAAATTAAATTACATTTTGGATTCCAACAACTGAGATTGTTCTAATTAAGGGCCCCAACGAAAGAAACATTTTTTAAACTTTTTTATTTTCTTTAATTTGGGTTTATTACAAAAAGGGTAATACAGCACTGCAGCAAAACCTTGAGTGTGTCCCTGTCTGTCTGTATGTCCATTACAATTAGTATTGCTGATGAACCCATCCTGACATAATTCCCATTAAATCCCATATAATGTAGGACTAGCCACAGATTCTAGATGGTCAAAAGAGAGAGCAGAAATAAGAATGAAAACTAAATGATTTATAAAAAAGCTCTTAAAAAACTGTTATTGCAGCGTTAGAGACACCTTCAGTGGACAGATCTGGAGAGGATCAGAACCTGACCAGTCAAAGCCGAAGAATGGAAACAGCCTCTCAGTGAACGAGTGTTTAAAGGTGTAGAGAGGAGTGTTGTCACTGGGGTCAGAGAATGACAGCTCCCCCCTGTCCCAGTCCAGCTGCACTCTGATCCTCTGGAGTTTCCTCTTCACAGTGAGGGCTGTACGTGGGGAGGTCAGGGCTCTGTATTTCCCATTGAGCTGATATATACTCCACACTCCTGATGCTGGGATAGTGAAGCGCCCTTTCCTCCTGATGGACTCTTTAGCCACACCCACCTCCCAGTTATCTTCATCCCCCACTTCAACATCCCAGCAGTGTCTCCCTGAGCTGAATCCCTCAGAGCCCAGCACACAACTCCACTTATCAAACCTCTCTGGATTATCAGGAACCTGTTGTCTCTCATCTCTGGGTCTCACACTGGTCAGATCCTCAGACAGGGAGAGTTTGGGATATGCTGTGTTTGGGTCCAGAGTCACAGGAGCTGAAGGTGCAGAGAATGAGACATCAGCACTGATCTGCACAAAGGGATACTGTCACACACAATGGACTCCTATTTATATAAACTGGGTTTCAGAATAACTACCATTATAATGCCAAATTCATGTGTGAGAGAAATACCAGTATGAAAACCTAGCAATATTTCATAAGTCTTCAAAAGTTCTCTAATCACTGGAAGGAGGAACAAAGCCTGTCAGTATTTGTGTAGCTCCTGTCCTTCCCCTTAAATACAGTAATCACTCTTAAAGCAGCATCTTATTATGAGCACCAGTGAGATTAAGGACTGGCGCTCAGTCTCTCCACTCCAGGGCTCTTACACAGACAGGACCAATATGACTCTGACTGGGTTTATCAGCTTGTGGAGAGGATGCTGAAAGATCTCTCTGTACAGTGAGAATGTGGAACTCCCTGCCCCAGTACTCACTGTATTGAACAGTCCCCAGCATCTTCTCCCACACTCTGAACTTCAGATTGCCCAGGTGCTTGGCCACATCAACCAGCGCTCCTGAGACCTTCTCTGGAACCTGCAGTGTGCACTGGGCTCTGCAATAATATTCAGGAGTCACTTGTGCTGTGGGGTTGGGTTCATTACAATAGAATATTATCAGCACCAACATGAGATCTTCATTCTATAAGAAAATGGCTCCATCCCTCCCAGCGTTGTGCCACACAGATATGAAGCAGCCCGACCCCACTGAGGGACACACATTCACAGGAGCGTGGGGGGGAGGGGAGATTTATATTAGATGGGAAATATTCATTTAATCAGTCACAACATATTTTATAGGGTTCCCTCTAAATATATTTATTAATATTATATTTAGAGGGAAATGCAGTTATTATATGTATTTATTTCACCATTCCCCATTTGTCTTTTCAGTTTGAATGAAATGTAGCATTTTTCTGTGAGAAGATGTTCCATATTATTCCATATATGTCATTGATAGCTTATTAGCATTGTAGCGTTCTACTTTTGATATTGAACCTGGTGAGACAGACATGAGGCTGGAGTTTACATACCTTTTCACTGTATCCTTGTAGCTCTGAAATAGAGTGAATTATTATCACTGTAGCCCAAACGCAATCCATTAATATTGTGTTAATAACCATATTAATATCTGACTGTTAATTGATAAATGTGATTTGTATGGAAATATGACAAGCAAAATGTACTTATAAAGGTTAGCATCACATTTTTCTAAATCTGTAAATTGAAAAGCACAATTTTAATGGAAATATACTCCTCTATAAAGGTTCTTGTAATGATATTTGAAAATATACATGAATATATGGATTAAAGAATAATGTATTAAATCAATGAATGTGTGTTAACACTGATGCCTGTTTATACAGATTCCTACAGCCAGAGTGAACAGGTCTTACCTGCAGGAATGAGACGTCTTCAGCTCCCAGCTCCTGTTCTATGGCTCTGATTTGTTCTGAAAGGGAGGATATCTCTTCTGTCATCTTCTCAATCTTCTCTTTCATCATCTGACTCTTCTGCTCCTCTTCCTCCCTCAGTGCAGCTATCCTGGCTGCCTCTTCATCTTTTAGGAACTTCTGAAGTTTCTCAAACTCCATCTTTATCTGCCTCTCTGTGCGCTGGGCCTGGCTCTGGAATAAACATTATTCACCATCATTTCAGCACAATCCAATGCTGCATTTTCAACACTGTGACTTAAAGGCATCAGTTCAGTACCTTGATGTGCTCTGCTGTTTGATCACAGATTAGTTTCACTTCATTAAAGGCTTTCTCTCCTGCAGTGGTGCCAGTGCAGTCCTGAGTTTGTCCTGGAATGAAATGAGTCCACACTTTACTGAGGAAACAGACCGACAGTAAACTTCACTGCCTGCACAGACAGCACAAAAGCCCCTGCTCAGACAGAGGGGAGCCAGAATGGAGACTCAGGTCCCAGCTTGTGTCTCTGATTAAGACTCACTGCAGGGGTCTGTGTTCCTTAGAAATGAGGGATCTATATTGGCCTTACTGACCTCTGCACCTGCGCCCCCTGTTGATGATGCTCATTTGCCCCCTGCAGGTTTAATCTAGAAACACCTCCAGTTAAAACATCTTGCACATTACCATTTCCCATGTTTTTATAACACAAAGTCTGTAATGGTACAATAAATAAATTATGGTTATTTTCAACAGGCTTAAAAATAATTTACCTATGAACACCCACAGTGAAAAGGACTTGTTTAGTATTTGTAACAATTGTATACTCAACTGGGATTACATAAATGTACACAGTCAAATTTAAACCAGTGGAAAGCTCAGAGTATGCCTAGGACAAAGAATGGAAGATATTCCATTGGCGTCTGGTGGAGTTTTTGTTTCAAATTTGATCAAACAGATCTCCATAAAATAAACTGTACAAGTGATGTTTAATATTGGTGAGGCAACTTTGTGCTTCCAGCTGCCCTCTGGTGGTGAGTGTGGGACAGGACAGGTGAGGAACAATGTGGTCTCTGACACACAGTGCAGCACCTCTCTGACAGAACATGGCAGGTAAAAAGGTGCGACTGCACACAATTACAGCACTAATTTAGTTTCTTTAATTATGAATGAATGTGTCAAAAATAAGATTTTAGTGTCAATTTACTGACAATTTGAACAATTATTTGCTTTAAATTGAACAAAATTTATCCTTGGATACTTTCATGATGAAAACTAAAATAATTAGTGACAAGTGATAGGGATGAAAAAATATGTTATCATAATTATAATATGTCCTATGAATTAAAACATACTGATGAGATTGATTCAGATTTTTCTCCATTTGGCAAAAGTGAGGAAATTGGTGAAGACCAAGGAACCAGGCTGCAAAATACACTGAATAGGTTGCAGATAATGGAAAATGACTCCAGTTTGCAATATAATATCCACTGGAATGTGGAATGCATGTTTTCTGGTTTACAGTATTTATAATACATATTGATATATTTTGCCAGAAATAATTTAAACCAAGGCTTCCCAGACTTGGTCCTGGACTCGCCTGTGTGAGCTGGGTTTCACTCCAACTCAAAGCACAATGTCCCAAGTGTAATGGGCTGTTCATGTACTGTATCCTTAGTCTGTAATGACACATTAACAATGATCTGCCCTCTAAGACCACATTGTGTCAGACACACATATCTGAGCCATGAACTTTGACCCCTACTCTACTATGCTGTCCACTGCTCCCTCACACAGCTCTGAGAATGTCTCCATGTTTCAGCCCCTCCCTGTCTCTCTCTATCAGTCATGTGACACGTAGTTAGGAGCGGTGCAAAGTGCAATCAGACCTGAGGACTAAAACGCCTCCTTTTGTGATCATAACTCTCTGTAAATATCAAAGACAAAACGTGAAACGAACATTTGTTTTTCGTTTGTTTAAACTGTAATAAACTAAGCCAAGGCCTCAGTAGATCACAGCTGAAAAAGCTGAACTTTTTCCGGATCTTATTCATTTTGAATCCAAAATAAATTTACCACTGAAAATTTGAAAACGTAAAAAATCAATTGATACTTATTACACGCAATAAAGAATTTGATTAAAAAACAAACAAAAACTCTATTCTGTTATCAGAGAATTACCTTATACTCTTCTGCTGCCTCCTGAACTGGTAGGAGTTTGTGGTTTTCATGTTTTCTTGAAGTTTGGCAGACAAGGCAGATGGGTATTTGATCCTCCAAACAGAAGAGTTTGAGTTTCTCACTGTGCAGATTGCAGAGCTCTTCAGATCCTGCTGTAGCTCTCTGACTTCTCTCCTTTATGAACGCCTCACAGGTATTCTTCAGAGACAGGTTATGGAGAGGCTCTTCCATAGAAGAATTTCTCCTGCAAACTGGGCACTCCCGAGATCCCTTCTCTCTCCACCACTTCTGCAGACAGGCTTTACAGAAGCTGTGGCTGCACTTCAGGACAACAGGATCCCTGAAGATTTCAGTGCACACAGGACAGGAGAGCTCCTCTTCCAGGAGGGAAAATCTGCCCGCCATTCTGTCTCAGAGTTACAGCTTGCCTTATGCTCAGTATGAGAAATCTTCCTGGAGTTTGTAAATTCAGATACTGGAGATACATTTCCTGGCAATCACGTACACATTTACCTCTACCTGTTAAACCAGTTTTCTCTAGGTATGAGGATGGCAGCCGGTTCTGGCATCCTTCCCTTAACCCATTCCACCCTTCTCTTCTGAGTTTCAACACACGGAATTTCACAATAAACGAATTGAACACATGCATTTTGTAGTGGAATATTTTCTCTCCACTAAATCCAGGGTTACAGTCACTTCAGTTTTCACAGGTACTGCTGTAAAAAAAGATTCTTCCCAACACAGCACTGATTCCTCTTGGGTTCATTCTCCACCTGTTTAGTATGTGAAATATTCCCCCCTGTCTTAGAAAAACTGTTTTTTTTAAATTTATTTTTAATGCCCCACTCAGTGTCAAAATTGGTTAATGAGAACTGCTTCCCCTCTCCCTGTTTGGTATACCTGTGGCAAACCTGAGCTTCAGAGCTCCAGGATCCTGCAGGGGGCAGTATTGTGCTACTGAGGTGCTCGTGTTCTGTCCGTGTCCTCTCCGCTGGTCCCATGTCGTATGGCACCAGCGATATGAAACCTGCAGGAAGGCCCCATCGTACACCGTCTCTAAGTAGCATAACCCGTGCTTAATTAGTAAAATAAGAGATGTCCACCAACCACGCCTCCCCAACCCCGCCCCGCCCACGGAAAAAAGGGGAAACTTCTCCTACCTCTGTGTCGCTGCATTTCTGTCCCTCCCTCTGGTCTAATAGTAACTTTCCAGTGGTGGAGCAACAAGGGTTAAAAACAGGAGCGATGATATGGTTGCTGTTATTAAAGACGCTCTTGTTGACGTGCAGATTGGATTTATTTGTGAGAAACCTCTCTCGCACTCTGCACTGGAAATTACTACGGTGTTAACAGCGGTTAAGAGATCCTTCAGGGGTGTGTAACTTGTTCTCCCAATGTCTCTGTGAACACTCTGAAAGAACGAATTGTTTCTCGGCTGTTAAGTCTGTTAAAATATGCGCTGTTGTCGAACTTTAGATATTTATGAGCCTGGTTCTCTGATTCTGAGTAAGACATTTGCCGGGAAATAGTGAAATAGCCACTCACTTGTGAAAAGTTATCCCACAAGCCTTGCTTCTATGGTTCCTCCTATTTCTACCACAAATGCTGCATAACTTTGTGGTATTTTTGCATAAGCTAATTCCTCTGTTCACAGCCAGGTTATGTGGAAAATCTTTGAGGAAACTGAACAGTTGTGAAATTTGAAAAAATGTAACATGTCTCACGTTTATAACAAGCCCAATGTCGGGAAAATTGATTGAGAATTAAGCAAGTTACAATAGATTTGATCAGGGGAAGGCTGCATCTCTCAATACACATGTGTTTGTTTAGACAGGGATCTTGGCTGCGCCAATATGGCGGCCGTGCAGACCTACCGCTGCAACATACAACAGCAGCCACTGCGGCGTCTACGCTTCTATATCTATGGTCACGTAGGTGCACGTGATATCACTGCAACATACAACAGCATCACTGCGGCATCTACGCTTCTATATCTATGGTCACGGAGGTGAGCGTGATACCGCTGCAACATACAACAGCATCACTGTGGCATCTACGCTTCTATATCTATGGTCACGAAGGTGAGCGTGATACCACTGCAACATACAACAGCATCACTGCGGCATCTACGCTTCTATATCTATGGTCACGAAGGTGCGCGTGATACCGCTGCAACATACAACAGCATCACTGCGGCATCTACGCTTCTATATCTATGGTCACGAAGGTGAGCGTGATACCACTGCAACATACAACAGCATCACTGCGGCATCTACGCTTCTATATCTATGGTCACGAAGGTGAGCGTGATACCACTGCAACATACAACAGCATCACTGCGGCATCTACGCTTCTATATCTATGGTCACGAAGGTGAGCGTGATACCACTGCAACATACAACAGCATCACTGTGGCATCTACGCTTCTATATCTATGGTCACGAAGGTGAGCGTGATACCACTGCAACATACAACAGCATCACTGCGGCATCTACGCTTCTATATCTATGGTCACGAAGGCGCGCGTGATGTCACGAGCGCCTTTGACGCGGATTCAAAAGTAACTCACTCTATCCACCTGTAAGAAGGTATATATACCTGTCACTCTATCCACCTGTAAGAAGGTATATATACCTGTCACTCTATCCACCTGTAAGAAGGTATATATACCTGTCACTCTATCCACCTGTAAGAAGGTATATATACCTGTCACTCTATCCACCTGTAAGGAGGTATATACACCTGTCACTCTATCCACCTGTAAGGAGGTATATATACCTGTCACTCTATCCACCTGTAAGAAGGTATATATACTGTACCTGTCACTCTATCCACCTGTAAGAAGGTATATACTTCATAGTCTCGTTCGATCTACTTGTAGGAAAGTGTATACCTCACACTCAACTTTCCTTTAAGAAAGTATATAACTCTCATTCGGTCTGCCTGTGAAAAGGTATATACCTAGCATTGAAATTTCAAAACAGGAAATTGTCCATGGGAACTTATGGAAATTGAATGAGAATGTATAATCATATGACACATACTGTTCCATACAAATGAAAACAGGCTTTATCACACTAGCTACCTAATTCATCTTTGAACAATGCATAAATGCTTTCTATGTTTAGTTGCAATATTAGCAGCAAGCAGAGCTACTAGATCAAATGATTAACTATATATTCAGTACAATTTTGACCATATCCTCATCACTCTATTACATTGTTTCTCAACCGGGGGTACGCGTACCCCTAGTGGTACGTGGGGGAATTGCAGGGGTACTTGGAAATGTTTTTGAAACCTCAAAATAAATATAAATTAATTGTATTTTGTTGGTGAAAAGCATTTCAAGTTGAAATGTTAGATGCCAGACCCTGGGCTCTTATTTCCTGCAGATTTGCTGGCTTTGTTTTGTAATTATTAATAATGAATCTTAAATGATAATTTTTTATTGATCAAAATATCTTTTGTAATTATTAATGGTGAATCTTAATAAAATGTTTTTAAAAAATCAAAATATCTGTGTTGGCTGCTTACACGTGAGGTATATGCTATATATATATGTATATATAGGTATATATAGGCTCTATATGTATATATAGGCCTATATATATATTATGGGTAGGGGGTACTTGGGGATTGTTGAAAATATTTTAGTGGTACAGAGCACAAAAAAGGTTGAGAACCACTGCTCTATTATACCACTGACAATTTACATAAATGATGATGGCATGTGTCTGTGTTGAGCTGTGTTTTGATCTTAAATGATTTCTTGATGATCCTGTGATGGAAGCACGAGCTGTGTGTGCACTACTCTGCATCACCAGTAGGGGGAGCAAGTCTCATCCACTCACCCACCTATCAGGAGGACAGTCTTTCAGACACACAGAACTTTGTGATTATAAAGAAAAAAAGATATTGCGATAGTACAAAATGGTTTAATTATTTAAGACTTCAGCTCTGTTAGTAATTTTAAGATATGATATAATATGAATGTAAGCGTATATAATGCTGCCTGAAAGATGCTAAAGCTGTGAGAAAGTGCTATATTTATTGCTCAAATGTAAATCTTACGACAAATCTGCAGCAACTGCGTGATGCGATCATGTCAACATGGACCAGAATCTCTGAGGAATGTTTACAGCACCTTGTTGAATCCATGCCACAAATAATTCAGGCTGTTCTGGGGGCAAAGGGGGGTCCTACCCAGTACTAGAAAGGTGTACCTAATAAAGTGGCCACTGAGTGTATATACAATACACAAATGCTGTATTAGACTGGAGAGAGCATGTGTATTACACAAGACAGGACATGGCAGACAAGACTCACATTTCCCCAGTAGAGCAGTCCAGTCTGCCTCCCTTAAAATTGTGATGTCATAAAACGAACAGAAAGAAGACGGGGGAGGCAACTCAACACCTTAAAGGCAGAGTCTCAGCCCAACATGGCCGGGTGGAGACACTGGCACACCCACTCCCTCTGTGGCCCGATAAAAACATCATATCAATAAAACTCAGCAGTCGCACAACCCCAGTTTTCAGCTCTCCGAATTTTCAGAGGGGGCCACACCCCCTTCATTCACACCACTCACGCATCTCCCCCCACCCTGGGGACCTCCTGTTGCTCAGGACGGGCATGTGGATTCAAACCGGCAACCTCCTGCATCGTAATCTGGAGCTCTACCACCTGCACCACAGAGTCCTTCACAAGCATCTTCTGTCTTTCAGCCAACTTAAAAGCTACACCTGACAAAATCTGAGCAAAGAGAAAGGAGGCAGTCAGGGGCTTGAACCCCAAACATCAGCTTTAGGAGACAGCGATCATTCTCCTGCACCACGGCTCCTTTACCTGGCGAGACCTCGTATACACAACATAAATAGAAGGGAAGTGCTGGGGCTTGAACCCCAAACATCAGCTTTGGGAGAGGGCAATCATTCACCTACACCAGTCTTCTCCTTGCTGCTCTCTGTCTCTTAGCAAGGTTAAGGCCAGACCTCATGAACACAAGTAAAATAGAACAGAAAGGCCAGGGATGGAACCCAGTCCTTTCAGGTTGAGAGATAGAGATCATAACCCATACCACATCATCTCCATTCCCACTGGGATCACATACACTGAAAGATGTATGCATTCACTACTGTAAGTTTCTTTGGGGAATTGCATCTGTTAAATGGCATATTTATATATATATATATGTAAACACAAGAGAAAATGATCTGGGCAGCAACCACACCCCCTTCATTCAAAAAAGGTCACACACCTCCCCCACACCCAGGGACATCCTGTTGCTCAGGGCATGTACATGCATTCCAACCCACAACCTCCAGCATCGTAATCTGGAGCTCCAGAGACCTTCACACACAGCCTCTGTCTTTCAGCAACTTAAACGCTACACCTGACAAAACCTGAGCAAAGAGAAAGGAGGCAGCTGGGGGCTTGAACCCCAAACATCAGCTTCAAGAGACAGCAATCATTCCACAAAGCCACAGGCATCTCCACTCTCTCATGTGTCTCATAGTGAAGTTAAGGTGAGATTTCATAAACACTAGATAAAAAGAACTGCAGTGACAGGGTATGAACCTCAAACATGAGCTTGGGGAGACAGCTATCATTCCCCATGGCCATCTGCGAGAACAGAAGAGCTAGGCCTCTAACACAATATACTATATATCTATATCCAACATTGCATTGCATACAATATATGAATAATTGCAGTGATCATAATATAAGCAACACTTTAAAGTAAAGCAGGTTTGTGTCTCCTGCACGATCCCTGGAGCTCCTGCTCGAAGGCAGTTCAGTGTGGAAGGTAATCCCCCCTCAGTAGACCCACGGATACAGTAATGACATTATGAATACAGTAATATTCTGAGTGTATGTAAACGGGGGTGTCCAAGCTGTCCTGGGGAGCTACAGGGTCTGGTGGTTCTGTTTTTCACCCTAAAATTAGCAACCAAACGCCCCAGAAACCAGGTGGGGTTTCTCCTGCACCATCAATTGCTTGAATGGAGTATTCCGTTCTTCTTGGCATCGTCGATTTTCCACTTACCCATGATGTTGTTGTTTCGGCTCTTTTGTGCGTGGTCCCATTATCTGGTGAGATTTTAGCATTAGCCACCAGAGCCAAAATAAATGAGAACGGAATTACTATACATTTTACATTTTTACATTTTAAGCATTTAGCAGATGCTCTTACCCAGAGCGACTTACAAGGTGTGCATTAATACAAGGTAGGAACAATCATAGTTAGCGCACAAGATCAGTGCAGGAATACAGCAATAGACATCATTGCAGGCATCTGCGTACCATACCTGTAACACCGGGACACTTGATGCAGCAGTTTGCTGTTATAGTAGAGCAGATTTGTGACAGTATTGTGCTTTTTATGATACAAGCACCACATTTCTCACACAGGTAGAGCAAGTGTCAAGGATGTTTTTTACCTATAGACCCATCGCAGATATTAGAACCCCTTCAGTTCTGTTCAATTAGTTCATTGGACCATAACTTCACCAAATGTTGGTCTAATTGGGCACACAAAGGTTTAAAATATGTGTTGTGATGTAGACAATGCAAATGGATATGTCAGATATATAATATTTATACTGTTTAAAATGTGAGAATTATGAAAATATTCATAAATGGCTCTATGAATATCAGGTGTCTGGGGATATTTTGATCATTGGTTTTAATTCCTAACTTCTCAGGATACTCTCCTTGACGTTAAACACGATTTTAAATCCATTTATCCCTTACAATATTAATGGACCTCTGTTGGAATGCCAGCAGTGGGTTATTGCCATGGACTGAGAATATTCTGGGAAAGACCCACTAAATAGACAGTAGTGGGTAGTAGTAGTATGGGCCATAATGAAAGTTTGAATAATAAAACTCAAAAGGGGCCTTTAGGTGAGACTGTCGCAGTAGCGACCTCGTTGAATGTGGAAGTGTCTCGAGAGACTGTCGGACAGTCAGCTGTGGCAGCACCTCCAATGGCATGGAGGAGGTGACCAGTCCATCTCAGAGTTAATCTGCTGGCAGCAAAGCAGGACTGGGTCAGGCCAGATCTGGACCAAAGGATAACGGCCTCAACCTTGCTACAGCCTGTAAGCATCTGCACACTCCTCTGCAACCCTTTTCACACTTGCACTTTATACGTTCTCTATGAGCTTTGCAAGCTTGTGGTAGTGATGTCC
>JAINUG010001491.1:0-21820 GCA_029706075.1 Aldrovandia affinis
AGCAGAGAACCAGGGTTTGCAGTTGTTGAACTTGTAGACAGCCCTTGTTGGGATGCAGGTCTCCTCGCAAAAGCTGATGTAGGAGGTGACTGCATCAGCATAATCATCCAGGTTATTGTTGTTGGTTTTGAATATGTCCCAATCTGTGGAATCCAAGCAGCCCCTCAGATTCTCTATGGCCTCAGTGGACCATGTTCTCACTGGTTTTTCCACAGGCTTGGCAGCTTTAAGCTTTTGTTCATGTTCAAGTTCCACGTAGCATGTAGCGATTGCCCAATGGCTGCAAAATGCTTCCAAGTATAAATGTGAATATCTTCTCTTGTGTAGAAAAATATTTAAATCGACTACTTTTATCCAGCAGATTTTCAGAGCTCTTTAAATTGAACTTTATTTGGTCAAATGTGTGTTGCACATTAACATTCTTCACTTGATCTTTGTATTTATGAATTTATTTTGTAATAGTGTTAAGTGTATAATTTTTCCAATGGGTGGCTATACAAAAACTGAAATTGACCACCGAAGATGGCCAATTTTTATGTAGTATTTGAAAATGTGCTTTGAAAGTTTAACTTTGGCATTTTCCTCATAAATTGATTCTTTACAAGATTTGTTGTGTACATATCCCATACAAAGAAGCAGAGTTTTTGCTCAATTGAATGAAATCTTATATCCTATGTTCTCTAAATCAACATTCATCCACTGTGTTTTTAGCCAATCTGCTTTCTAGTGTAATGGTTAGGAAACTGGACTTGTAACTCAGAGGTTGCTGGTTCAATTAACAGGTGGAGCACTGCCACTTAGCACTGGAGCACTGTAACTTTACATTTCTTTACATACAATCCATTTATACAGCTGGATATTTTACTGAAGGCTAAGTACCTTTAGCTCCAGGGGACAACGGCAGTGCACCCACCTGGGAATCGAACCTATAACCTTTCGGTCACAAGCCCAGTTCCTAACCATTCTAATACACTGCCACCCTGCCACTGATTCTAACAAACAGGGATGATTTGGGGTTTCAATTAGGGGGGGAAGTATTTTCACAGTATGTAAGTAAGTACGTTTCTTTGCATTCATTATGGCCAAAATGAGAATTTGAGAGCTTGGTTGTGGAGGCAGGGCATTGGCCCGGGTCAGAGGGATGTTCGAACTGTGGGTGTGGTTCTGTCTGCAGGCTGGCCAAGTCCACTCTGACCCTCATCCCCCTGCTGGGTATCCATGAGGTGGTGGACCTGATTGACAAGATTTGTCAATAGGTGTCTCACCTCTCTCTCTCCTGTCTTTCTCTCACTGTATCTCTATCTTGAGTGGTATCCCTCTCTATCTCTTTCTGTCTTCTGTCTCTCACTCGAACTTTCTCTTTTCTCTCTCTCGTATAATAAAACGTGCCTGTTTTTGTACCAAAAAAACAGACCTTTCTGGGGGTCACTGAGTTGATTTTCCTCCTGTCTTCCCCCCAAAGGGAGTGATCCTGTACTGCTTTGTCAATAAGGAGGTGAATGTTTGGAGAGGGTCTGCGTTTGAACCCAACGTCACCTCGACCTGACGGTGCACTTGCTTTCGCCACGGGATCCTTTCAGACCCACGACTGGACTCGACCGCCACTTGACCTCCCTATGACCGCAGCTGGTCCATCGGTCCAAATCGACCCTGTCCCCTTGCGTTAGGCTGCTCCCGCCTGAGTGCGCTCAGTATCCGGAATACCAACGTTCCTGACGTGCAAGCTCAGCGGGCACCTTGAAGTCTCAAAGGAATTTCAAGTCAGATGATGCATTGCAGTTATTTGCAGGTGTCAGGTATTGCAAATAACTCTTGCAAGCATCTCTTTGGGACATGAAAGGTCAAGTCATAGCCCTCAGGGTTGGGAGTGCTTTTCCATGTCAGAGTGTCTAATGACACAGCATTGTATAATAATAATCGTAATAATAATACGTTTAATTTAAAGTACCTTTCTAGGAACCCAAGGACGCTGTACAGTAAAAAAAAAAAAAAAAAAGACAATAAGCATTTCACACCATTTAAAAACAAGCAAAATTCGGGGGCGCTGTTGGACGTCATGGAGTGAGGTCACGTTTTCCGAAGCTCCGCTAGGCAGTGGCAATAATAATTTGATTTATAGCACAGTTTCGCTTTATTTTTATAAATGCTGTTTTAAGTTATACTATTAGTGCCTATCGACCCCGTTGCTCGTTTGAATGACAACTATCGAACGCAGACCCTTTTTTTTGTGTGTGGATGTTGGCGTAAGCTAAGGTGAAGGCCTTGTATCCCCGGAAACAGCTTGCTGGCTTTGACCGCATTCACGGGGGTTGCGAACATAACTACCTGGGGGCTGCGCTTTCTCAGGTTGGGAATTGTTTTATTTTTGTGCCGTGGAAGAGATCCATGTCATACTCCTCTTTATGCCCGACGAGATAAGTGAGTGTCGAGTGAACTGTGACGTTAGTAAATGCGTTATCTGTCCTCGTTGTCTAGCTTTTTGCTGGCATAAATTAGTTCGCTAGCTGGCTGTTACGGTTGTATATAGTTTGCTGGCCAATAGCTATCACTACGGCTGTTTGAGCTAATATAATCTTCTAGCTATTATTACGGTACTCGAAATTAACGTCGCATACAATTGTTTGAATGGCTGGGAAGAAAGAACCTAGGTCTGCTAGGAAGACCGCTGCAGAGACAGGCCTTGGCGGAGCCCGACCATGTCTGGCCAAACTCCCCAGCAGAGCATTTCGCCAAGGGGGGAGGAGGACTGTGGCGATAGGGGCAGGCCACTCGACCTAGAAATCTTTATTAAAGCAATTGACGGTCTGAAGCAAGATATATACGATAAATTGGACTCAAAAATCGACTCGTTTTTTCCACGGCACTCCGCTCAGAAATGGCGCTGATTAGGGATGAGCTGAATTCAGCAGTAGCGACATTGCAAGTAACAGTGGACACACACGGTTCTACCATAAAGGATCTTGAACGCTCGGCGACCTCCTGTAGCGACGACCTAGGCTCTCTTAACAAGACTGTGAAGGCTCTTAAAGATGAGCTCAAAGTGGTCAAGAACCAAATTAAAGGGGTCCAAGCTAAATGTGACGATCTGAGGGAAGGTCGAGACGTAATAACATTCGCCTGGTGGGTGTTCCGGAGGGTCTGGAGGGTCCTCGCCCGAGGGAGTTTATTTCTAAATTTTTACAGGACATATTACATCTAGATGAAGCACCCCTTTTGGACCGTGCCCATAGGTCCCGACGTGAAAAGCCTGGGGGAGGGAGCCCCACCACGACCTTTTATCATTAGGGTTCACTATTTTCATGTGAGAGAGGAAATCCTGCGCCCGGCGAGAGAGGCTGCCCCTCTTCTACATCAAGGCAAGAGACTGTCCATTTTTGCTGACTTTGCCCCATCTGTGGCCAAGTTGCGGGGCGGAGTTTGGGAGCGCTAAGCGCCTGCTCCGTGCATGTCCGGGGTTAAGTTTGGTCTCTTTTTCCTGGCTGAGCTGAGGATCACTCTACCGGGCGGGGCTCTCCGTAAGTTCACTGACCCAGCTGCTGCAGTTAATTTTATTAACAGAGACCTGGGAGTGCCGTCCCCCTACCTCAGAGTGACGGGGTTGAGGTTACTGACATTTTACCTGTTAAGCCTGTGTTTATCTAACCCTCTCGAAGGATTGTAAGCCATAAGCTGTCATACTATTTGTGTTAGTGATTCACTGTGCTTTATGGAAAATGCCTATAGTTGCAACTGTGCTTTCTTTTTATTTATTTTCTTATTTTTTACTTACTCTTTACTTATTATTACATACTTGTTGTTGCCCTGGTTTAGTAGGAGCTTTCATAGGCTGCTAGGTCTTCTATGGTTCTTAGGAAGTACTTAGGGGCTTGTACAGGGGGGTGCGTGTCTTAATTGGGAAGGCACTGCAGGGTGGGAGTGAGTTTGTTTGTGTTTTTTGTATTATGTATGTTACACCTGGTCTTCTAATGTCATATAATGGGCTACTCATACCTTTTATTTTTTTTAAGGATGGCTCAACAACCTAGCTCAGGGGGCCAGTTAGCTGGGAGCGCACTGAGGTTCTGTAGCTGGAACTGTAAAGGTTTAAACCAGCCGGTAAAACGTGGTAAGGTTCTTCAACATCTCCGGCACTTAGGGGCCAAGATTGCATTCTTGCAAGAGACTCATTTGAAGGTCTCGGACCATTTTAGATTACGGAGGGGCTGGGTTGGCCAACTTTATCATTCTGTCTTCCAGGGAAAAGCCAGAGGCGCGGCCATTCTAATACATAAATCGGTGCCTTTTGTTGCCTCCAACATCATTTCAGACGCTAATGGTAGATATGTTATCGTCACTGGAAGCATTTATAACACTAAACTAATCCTCGCCAACGTATATGCCCCAAATTGGGATGACAGTAACTTTTCCGCACTTTTTTTCTAAGCTCCCAGACATGTCTTCGCACCTTCTGGTCCTCGGGGGGGATTTTAATTGTTGGTTGGGCCCTTTAGATCGTTCCTCCCACAAGCATACCATCCCATCTAGATCCTCTAGGGTTGTCAGTGGGTTTCTGCAGGAATTCTCAGTTATAGACTCTTGGCGTTTTCTTAACCCCACAGGCAGGGAGTATTCTTATTTCTCATCTGTCCATCATACTTATACCCGTATTGATTACTTTCTCCTAGATAAGAGACTTATACCCTCTGTTCGCTCATGTTCTTATAGTTCTATTGTTATATCAGATCATGCCCCTCTGACTTTGGATCTAATAGTGGGTGGTGGACCGGACTCACGCGCCCCTTGGCGTTTTAATACACGTCTTCTTTCAGATGAGAAATTTGTCTCATTTTTGAGGGCTCAGATTGATATCTTCAGGGCCACGAATGAGACACCGGGTATTTCACCATCTCTTCTTTGGGAGACCTTTAAGGCTTTTATCAGAGGACAGATCATATCATATACGTGTTATGATAGTAAAAAGAGGAAAGAGAAATTGTCTGAGCTGATGACTAGGATATTACAGTTGGACAATTTATATGCAACCTCACCCTCCCCGATGGTATACAAGGCTCGTATCGCTTTACAGGCGGAGTTTGATAACTTGTCGACTACTCAGGTTGAAGACATGCTACTCAAATCGCGACACGCTCAGTTTGAGTATGGGGACAAGGCAAGCAAATTACTTTCCCATCAACTTCGCCAGGCATCCTCAACCCACCAAATCCCCCAAATTCAAACCCCTATGGGTGTAACTACCGATCCTCAGCTAATCAATGATCAGTTTATGAGCTTTTATACTTCCCTGTATACCTCAGAACAGTCAGAGGACCCTTTAATTTTTGATTCTTTTTCAACACATTTACTGTCCCCCCGTAGATGCAGCCTCCAAACTTCGATTGGAGGAGCCTATAACAAATGAGGGGGTTTTGAGCGCGATAGGCGCAATGCAGTGCTCCAAATGTCCTGGACCAGATGGATTACCTGTTGAATTCTACAGGAAGTTCATGGTGGAGGTGGCCCCACTCCTTGTTAACATGTTTCATCACTCGCTAGATGAGGCCTCTCTTCCGCAATCCCTATCACAAGCTTCCATTTCATTAATATTAAAAAAGAATAAAGACCCCCTTTCCTGTGGATCTTATCGCCCAATTTCATTACTCAACGTAGATTATAAAATATTAGCAAAGCTATTGGCCATGCGTTTGGAGCCAGTTCTACCATCTGTGGTTTCCCCGGATCAGACAGGTTTTATTAAAAATAGACACGCCTTTTCGAATATAAGACGTTTGTTCAATATCATATACAATCCTTCGGATTTAAAGGACCCCGAACTAGCTATTTCTTTAGACGCCGAGAAGGCTTTTGACCGAGTGGAGTGGGGCTACCTTTTCCATACCCTGGGGAGATTTGGTTTTGGGGACCGGTTTATTGCTTGGATGAGACTGCTGTACTCCTCCCCGCTTTGCGTCTGTCAGAACGAACAATACCCACTCAGTCTACTTTCCTCTCTTTAGGGGCACGAGACAGGGGTGCCCGCTATCACCTTTGCTCTTTGCTGTCGCCATTGAGCCTCTCGCCATTGCGTTACGGTCTAACCCTCATATCTTGGGCGTGACTAGGGTTGGCATTGAGCAGAGAGTTTCGCTTTATGCGGATGACTTGCTTCTCTATGTCTCCAGACCGGACACGTCTATGCCTGCTGTGCTGTCTGTTCTCAATACGTTTGGCCGCGTCTCTGGCTACAAGTTGAACCTTGACAAAAGTGAACTTTTCCCTTTAAATGCTGCAGCCCGCGAATATCCACTTCACACATTGCCATTTAAGACAGTCAGGGACAAATTTACGTACCTTGGGGTCCAGGTTACTGACAAATTCGAGAATCTTTTTAAATTTAATTTTGCCCCTCTCCTCACCCGTGTACAGCAGGACTTTGGGAGATGGTCTCTGCTTCCTCTGTCTCTTGCCGGTCGAATCAACTCGGTGAAAATGAATGTCCTACCTAAATTCTCTTTCCTGTTTCAGTGCATCCCTATCTTTATCCCAAAATCATTTTTTCAAAGACTAGATGGGGTTATCTCAGAGTTTATTTGGGATAAGAAGAACCCAAGAATCCGTAAAGTATATCTTCAGAGGCCAAGGAGGTGGGGGGGTATGGCCCTACCAAATTTTAATTTCTATTATTGGGCGGCCAATTTTCGCATACTCCAGCATTGGCTCCGTGCAGATCGAGATGGCCTCCAGAATGCCCCAGCTTGGCTGAGGATGGAGGCGGCATCCTGTATCCCATCCTCTTTGGCTGCTCTGGTGTACACACCTGATGGCCCGGTCAGCTTAGATTACCGCAAAAACATCTTGGTCAAGACGACTCTCAAGATTTGGAATCAACTCAGGCGGCATTTCAGGCTCAAAGCCTTTTCATTGCAAGCCCCTATTTATAGAAATCACGCATTTCCTCCTTCTCTAATAGATGGAGCTTTCTGCATGTGGTCTAACTTTGGTCTAAGGACATTTAATGATTTGTATATCAGGGGTAGCTTTGCATCTTTCCAGCAGATCTCAGCTAAATTTGGTATACCAAGCAGTCATTTCTTCCGATATCTGCAGATTCGTAGCTTCGTCCGGGCCATGAGCCCCCAATTTCCTTCTCAGCCGTTAAGCCCCCCCATTGACGCTTTTCTAATATCGCCCCTCACATCAAAGGGTGTCATATCATGTGCATATGAGAGAATTTTCTCTCTTCGTAGCACCTCATTGCTAGCTATCAGGGCAGCATGGGAACAGGATTTGGGGGAGGAATTTGACAATGATGTATGGGATAGGATTCGTCTCCGGGTCCTCCTCTTCTGCATGTGCCAAGCATGGCCTAATACAATGTAGGATTATGCACCGCACTCACTGGACAAAACTTAGGCTCTCTCAAATTTACCCTGATGTTGATCCTCTTTGTGACAGATGTCGACAGTATCCTGCCTCATTGACCCACATGTTGTGGTCTTGCCCGGCTCTTCATAATTACTGGTCTAATATTTTTAAAACACTGTCTGAAGTGCTACAGGTGTCTCTTGAACCAGCCGCGCTGACAGCAATTTTTGGGGTAATACCGCGTACAGTGGTTTTGCCAAAAATTAGGGCAGACCTTGTGGCCTTTTTGACTCTATTAGCTAGACGACTGATACTACTTCGTTGGAGGTCATCCTCCCCTCCGTCCCACGAGGCCTGGATTAGAGATGTCCTTCATTTTAGTAAACTGGACAAGATCAAGTACACTCTGCGTGGGTCTACGGGCAAATTTTTTTAAAATATGGCAACCTCTTTTCAACTATATAGAGACGCTGCAGTTCCTGGTTGTGCCCCAGTGAGACTGGTTTGGCTTCCTGACTTTTAAATGCCTGACAGGTGACTATAATGTAGCACTGATTATTTGTTATTTCTTTACATTTATCTATGAAGACCAGGGTTTATTTTATTTGTATCTTTTAACACTGATCTTTTATATATATATATATATATATATATATTTTTTTTTCAGCTTTGTTATTTTTATTTATTATTTATTTATTTTTTAATTTTTTGTGTGAAAATGTACCTTTTCCCTTTTGGCTAACCTTTGTGTAAATGTGTGGGTGGGAAGATGGGAGGGTGGGTGGGAGGGAGGTTGTTATGTGTATGTTTAATGATACAGGCAATCACTTATTAATGTTTAGTACGGCCTGGTTTGTATTACAGATGTGTCTGCCTTTTATATGCCATTGTTATGGGCGCCTGTTACGGGAGAAAATATGTAAAAAACTTGTCAAGATGCCTTTGTTCACATTGTACAAAATAACCAATAAAAAGAATTTGGAAAAAAAAACAAAAAAAAAACAAGCAAAATTCCTAGAAAACAGGAGAACTAAACTACCAAAAAAGTTGGGTTTTTTGTTGTTGTTGTTTTTGCTACCTCTCGCTGTGCCCTTGGTAAACATGTCTTGGTTCTGCATTGCAGTTGTAATGGTGTAATGGTGTGGGGAATGTTTTCTTGGCACACATTAGGCCCCTTAATACCAATTGAGCATTGTTGAAATGCCACAGCCTACCTGAGTCTTGTTGCTGACCATGTGCATCCCTTTATGGCCACAGTCGTCTACCCATCTTCTAATGGCTACTTCCAGCAGGATAATGCACCATGTCACAGAGCACACGTCATCTCAAGCTGGTTCCACGAACATGACAATGAGTTCAGTGCACTCCAATGGCCTCCACAGTCACCAGATCTCAGTCGAATAGAGCACCTTTGGGATGTGGTGGAACGGGAGATTTGCAACATGAATGTGCAGCCGACAAATCTGCAGCAACTGTGTGATGCTATCATGGCAACATGGACCAGAATCTCTGAGGAATGTTTCCAGAACCTTGTTGAATCCATGCCACAAAGAATTCAGGCTGTTCTGGGGGCAAATGGGGGTCCTACCCAGTATTAGAAAGATGCACCTAATAAAGTGGTCACTGAGTGTATATATATATACGTATAGCACCTTTCATACAAAAACATTATTTGCAACCTTTACAAAGGGCTTTACTAATTCAAGTTTATCACAACAGTATGGCTCTTTTGCCCTCCGGGGTATGTCCTCCCTCTAGTGGTGATGTCAGTAATAGCGTTTTTTAAAAGGCATGAGAATCAGCAGGTGTAATATTGGGACAAAGATAATTACAAATAAATAATCATTTTTTAAAAAGTAACGTCAAGTGGTGAAACACTAGAAAATAAAAGGGAAGTGATTGGTTTGGGACGGTGACTGATGTTGGGGTGTGTGCTGCTTTTGGGGGACACGCCAGTTGGATGAGTCTGTCCGTCTGTACGAGGAACCCATGGCGATGTCTATAATGGTGTGTTGGGGGAGAGCGTTGGGGACGAGAGCCCCACCGCACTGCTGTGCCCTCTCAATCAATTTACTGCTGGGTATATTCCGTCCCCTAACAAGCCCCTTTTCATCAGTGATGGACAAAGTACACAAACCCTTTACTTGAGTAAACGAACAGATACCCTGATAAAATATTACTGCAGTAAAAGTAAAGGCCTACATTTAACCCCAATTGACCCTTCGCTAAACCACACCCCGAAACACAGACTGGCCAATCACAGCGCAGCATAGGACAGGCTCCGACAGAGGTCCGACAGTTTATGGCGCACACGTTTGTTTAGACGTGGATCTTGCCCGCCTCAATATGGCGGCCATGCAGATGTATCTGAGCAGGGTGAATGAGGCATCTACGTTTATATATCTACGGAGAGGACAGCCATAAAACGGACCACTTCCCGTCCAAGATCCCTCCTGGAAAAGTAAGATTTCCATGCAATAAAATATTTTGTTTGTTTTAAAGTCTTTAAAAAAACGTTTTTTTCTAAATTTAACAACCAATGATCAACTTGCAATGTGCAATTCTTCACAAAATTTGAAAAACGTTTTTAAATAGTAAACCCAAATTCTGCAAGAATTTGTTTTACGGCTGGGAGAAGGATTTAACTACTGAAGTGATTTATTCTATAGCCATTATGGCTAAAATGTATTCTGTATTTCAAGGGGCCAATAGATTTGCCAGAAATGTATACTGTCTTCTAAAAAATCGAAGTAGTTTGTGTCCCGTAGGTACCTGCTTTTGAAGAAAATGGCTTTCGCATCCAGGAGGCCAGGGCCATTGCTAATTGCGGTAAATGTACTGGGCTTCTGGCTCGGAAAGAACAACATCCAACAATCACTCTTGTTTTGGTGGAGGGGATTTGAAGTCTGTGTCACTTGTTTCACAAGCCTTTACGAGCGGAATTGACCCTTCGCTAAACCACGCCCCGAAACACAGACTGGCCAATCACAGCGCAGCATAGGACAGGCTCTGACAGAGATCTGACAGTTTATGGCAGCACTCCGTTGACTCTAACGGAAAAGTTTGAGATTTTCTTCATTTTCGAGCTGGTTTTGTGGACTTTTAGCTAGTTATGGTTAAACGTTGTGCCTGGGGCACTTGTAACAGTGACACTCGTTACGGAGAGGTTGGAAGGAGATATACGTTTTTTCCATTTCAAAACCAAAATCAAATCCTGAAAAGTGTTAGCCAGCTAAGCTAACATGGCTACGGTCTGGATATACAGCTCCGGGTTGCAACATTGGTAAAGTTAGACTAAATGTTAGCTTTGTTATTCAGGATCCAGCCAGCTTGCTAACGTTAAGATGTTACAGTCAAGCTCTAGAAAACCAAGTGGGTAACGTTACCTTGATGTCAAAATGTAATACTATTTTTCATTACTATTTCAGCACTTTGTCAATGGGAAGCCCAGTCCCGAGTACCCAAATCTTGTGGAGGACTGGGCTAACACACTGCTGATATTTTTTGCTTTACAGAGGTCCAGGGTATGGAAAAGTCCGATGAGATGGGTGCAGAAACCTGTGGAGCTAACCAGAGTAATGTCGTTACAGCACACATTAGGCTACTAATGTTACGTTAGTTAGCTAATGCTAGCTAACTTACTACTGAATGTAACGTTATATAGGCCTACTGCTTTTGCTTTTTAATGATTGTAATAGTGAATAGAGACCTACCCAGCTTTACAGGAACAGTGTTGCTCCTTAATGTCGTTGTCCTGTCTCAATCGCCAGGTGATGCGGTCGTTCACTTTTACTCTGTGATCTGTAGGCTTTCGCTTCTATCTTAATTTTTTTTACGTCATTTTGTTGCTGAGTCAGTGTGATATCTTGAATATAACCTTCAAATGCATATTGTAGACCCTTCTGTCTGCTTCTATCTGAAATCGCTTTTTCTATTTTCCAAAAATTGCTGACTCCGAAAGCTTGACGGACTTAGCAACAGTAACTAAGGGGGCGTGGTTTAGTGAAGGGTCAATTGCCTTTGAAATGTAGGGGAGTGAAAGTAAAAATAAAAGTAAAAATGGAAATACTTAAGCACAGATGCTTGAAAATTGTACTTAAGTACAGTAATAAGTAAAAGTAAAGTAAATGTACTTCGTTAGTGTCCACCAGTGCTTTTCATCCTGCCAGGAGCTCTCAGTGTGAATATCTCACAGATATGTGAAAGTGAACAGAAAAGGAGGTCAAAACTTGCATTTGGCAAGCTTAGCAGGAAGAAGTACGGTGGCTGGGAGAGCCCTTTTACCTCTGTGTCATGGTGCTGGCCTAACACAATGCCAGGCCTTACATCAGGAAAGACACTGTGCTGGTGTTTTGCCCTACATGTGACTATCCCTACATGTTATCATCAATGTACTGTCAAAATCACATCAAAATTCGGTATGCAGATGCCTGCAATGATGTCTATTGCTGTATTCCTGCACTGATCTTGTGCGCTAACTATGATTGTTCCTACCATGTATTAATGCACATCTTGTAAGTCGCTCTGGATAAGAGCGTCTGCTAAATGCTTAAAATGTCAAATGTAAAATGTAAAATTCACATTTTGGGATACATGTAGGCTCTTAAGTGTACATTTTCTGTTTGTTTTTTATTTCTTAATTTCTTGAGCTGCTTACATTACATAACATACGTAATAATTGCATAACAAAATAATAATTGTGACCTGTACAAATTCCTGACTCCTTTTGTAACAAGTAGTTCCCTCCTACCAGCACTCCGAAGCCACTATAGTCTTCCTCTCAAGCCTCTTGTTAAAGAATCATCCCATTGCAAATGGCAATTCAATAGAAGCGTCCATCTTCTCATGAATTCTCAGACAATACAGTACTCTCAAATTAAATTAAATGATGTGACTCACACAAGTTAATTATTACTTAATAATTTAATAATTTACATTGTTACATTACTTACATCTTACTTACATAAACTTACTTATATTAACTTCTACTAACTTACAATAACTTACACTAACTTACATTTAATAATTATGAGTGTTAAGTGTATGAAAGAGATGAGTATTGTAGCTGAGGACGTATTTTTGCGTACGTTGATTATTGTATCTGAGTTTGTGTTGGTGTTGAGTGTGGGATTTCAGTATCGTGGATGAGACTGTATTGGCGCCTCTGCAGGTCTCCCGGCCACAGATGGGGTGATGAACTCTATAAAGATGAAGCCTTCAGCGGTCACAGTGCTGCATCCACTCCCTCTGACGCTGGCATGGTCGTGGTCTATACCACCCTCCCTGTCCTCGGCCTCTTCTGCCCGCCCCCTCGGCTCTGCCGCTCCAGTCCTCGTTGCCACACCCATGCTGCCAAAAGGAGGGAAAGAAGAGGGGGATGAATAAAAAGGAGGGGGGATGAGTATTCTCTCTGGTTTAAGAGCCTCGATGGTGCCCTTCTTACCCGATTCTCCTGCATGGGAGCCTGGCCAGACTGGTAATCCTTCTGGGGAGAGACAGGGAATAGACAGTGAAACACAGAGAACAGCATTATATGGAGTAATTGTTATTAGCATGCTATATTAGCGCTGACTGGAAATGCCCTGTGTTAGAGGTCTGTATTAGCTCTGGCTAAGTGTGCTGTATTAGCGCTGGCTGAGTGTGCTGTATTAGCACTGTATTAGCTCTGGCTAAGTGTGCTGTATTAGTGCTGCATTAGCGATGGCTCAGAGCCATCGGGTGTGCTGCATTTGTGCTGTATTTGCACTGTATTAGCTCAGGCTAAGTGTGCTGTATTAGCACTGTATTAGCTCTGGCTAAGTGCGCTGTATTAGCACTGTATTAGCTCTGACTGATTGTGCTGTATTAGCACTGTATTAGCTCTGACTGAGTGTGCTGTATTAGCACTGTATTAGCTCTGAGTGTGCTGTATTAGCACTGTATTAGCTCTGACTGAGTGTGCTGCACTAGCACATATTAGCAATGGCTGAGTGTGCTGTATTAGCTCTGACTGAGTGTGATGTATTAGCGTTGTATTAGATCTGACTGAGTGTGATGTATTAGCGCTGGCTGGGTGAGCTGCATTAGCACTGTATTAGCAGAGTGCACTGCATTAGAATTGGCAGAGCTTCATCACCTGTGTCTGGCTATAGCGTTCATTGTTCTGACGCTGGTCGGTAGATCCCCATCCTATTTTGGGCCGGTAAGTGCCGAATTCCACCCTTGTGCGCTTCTTGTGCGCTCTGTCCTCCTCCTGAGCCGACAAGCTTCCTGTTGAGCTTCCTGCAACAGAGATCAGGAGAGAGAACACACATCATTCTCACACCCTCATTTCAGCCACTTCTCAAACCACAATCATTTCAAAAAAAAAAAAAAAAGACAATAAGCATTTCACACCATTTAAAAACAAGCAAAATTCCGGGGGGGCGCTGTTGGACGTCATGGAGTGAGGTCACGTTTCCCGAAGCTCCGCTAGGCAGTGGCAATAATAATTTGATTTATAGCACAGTTTCGCTTTATTTTTTTATAAATGCTGTTTTAAGTTATACTATTAGTGCCTATCGACCCCGTTGCTCGTTTGAATGACAACTATCGAACGCAGACCCCTTTTTTTTGTGTGTGGATGTTGGCGTAAGCTAAGGTGAAGGCCTTGTATCCCGGAAACAGCTTGCTGGCTTTGACCGCATTCACGGGGTTGCGAACATAACTACCTGGGGGCTGCGCTTTCTCAGGTTGGGAATTGTTTTATTTTTGTGCCGTGGAAGAGATCCATGTCATACTCCTCTTTATGCCGACGAGATAAGTGAGTGTCGAGTGAACTGTGACGTTAGTAAATGCGTTATCTGTCCTCGTTGTCTAGCTTTTTGCTGGCATAAATTAGTTAAGCTAGCTGGCTGTTACGGTTTGTATATAGTTTGCTGGCCAATAGCTATCACTACGGCTGTTTGAGCTAATATAATCTTCTAGCTATTATTACGGTACTCAAAATTAACGTCGCATACAATTGTTTGAATGGCTGGGAAGAAAGAACCTAGGTCTGCTAGGAAGACCGCTGCAGAGACAGGCCTTGGCGGAGCCCCGACCATGTCTGGCCAAACTCCCCAGCAGAGCATTTCGCCAAGGGGGGAGGAGGACTGTGGCGATAGGGGCAGGCCACTCGACCTAGAAATCTTTATTAAAGCAATTGACGGTCTGAAGCAAGATATATACGATAAATTGGACTCAAAAATCGACTCGCGTTTTCCACGGCACTCCGCTCAGAAATGGCGCTGATTAGGGATGAGCTGAATTCAGCAGTAGCGACATTGCAAGTAACAGTGGACACACACGGTTCTACCATAAAGGATCTTGAACGCTCGGCGACCTCCTGTAGCGACGACCTAGGCTCTCTTAACAAGACTGTGAAGGCTCTTAAAGATGAGCTCAAAGTGGTCAAGAACCAAATTAAAGGGGTCCAAGCTAAATGTGACGATCTGGAGGGAAGGTCGAGACGTAATAACATTCGCCTGGTGGGTGTTCCGGAGGGTCTGGAGGGTCCTCGCCCGAGGGAGTTTATTTCTAAATTTTTACAGGACATATTACATCTAGATGAAGCACCCCTTTTGGACCGTGCCCATAGGTCCCGACGTGAAAAGCCTGGGAGGGAGCCCCACCACGACCTTTATCATTAGGGTTCACTATTTTCATGTGAGAGAGGAAATCCTGCGCCGGGCGAGAGAGGCTGCCCCTCTTCTACATCAAGGCAAGAGACTGTCCATTTTTGCTGACTTTGCCCCATCTGTGGCCAAGTTGCGGGCGGAGTTTGGGAGCGCTAAGCGCCTGCTCCGTGCATGTCCGGGGGTTAAGTTTGGTCTCTTTTTCCTGGCTGAGCTGAGGATCACTCTACCGGGCGGGGCTCTCCGTAAGTTCACTGACCCAGCTGCTGCAGTTAATTTTATTAACAGAGACCTGGGAGTGCCGTCCCCCTACCTCAGAGTGTGGGGTTGAGGTTACTGACATTTTACCTGTTAAGCCTGTGTTTATCTAACCCTCTCGAAGGATTGTAAGCCATAAGCTGTCATACTATTTGTGTTAGTGATTCACTGTGCTTTATGGAAAATGCCTATAGTTGCAACTGTGCTTTCTTTTTATTTATTTTCTTTATTTTTTACTTACTCTTTACTTATTATTACATACTTGTTGTTGCCCTGGTTTAGTAGGAGCTTTCATAGGCTGCTAGGTCTTCTATGGTTCTTAGGAAGTACTTAGGGGCTTGTACAGGGGGGGGTGCGCGTGTCTTAATTGGGAAGGCACTGCAGGGGGTGGGAGTGAGTTTGTTTGTGTTTTGTATTATGTATGTTACACCTGGTCTTCTAATGTCATATAATGGGCTACTCATACCTTTTTTTTTTTTTTAAGGATGGCTCAACAACCTAGCTCAGGGGGCCAGTTAGCTGGGAGCGCACTGAGGTTCTGTAGCTGGAACTGTAAAGGTTTAAACCAGCCGGTAAAACGTGGTAAGGTTCTTCAACATCTCCGGCACTTAGGGGCCAAGATTGCATTCTTGCAAGAGACTCATTTGAAGGTCTCGGACCATTTTAGATTACGGAGGGGCTGGGTTGGCCAACTTTATCATTCTGTCTTCCAGGGAAAAGCCAGAGGCGCGGCCATTCTAATACATAAATCGGTGCCTTTTGTTGCCTCCAACATCATTTCAGACGCTAATGGTAGATATGTTATCGTCACTGGAAGCATTTATAACACTAAACTAATCCTCGCCAACGTATATGCCCCAAATTGGGATGACAGTAACTTTTCCATACTTTTTTTCTAAGCTCCCAGACATGTCTTCGCACCTTCTGATCCTCGGGGGGGATTTTAATTGTTGGTTGGGCCCTTTAGATCGTTCCTCCCACAAGCATACCATCCCATCTAGATCCTCTAGGGTTGTCAGTGGGTTTCTGCAGGAATTCTCAGTTATAGACTCTTGGCGTTTTCTTAACCCCACAGGCAGGGAGTATTCTTATTTCTCATCTGTCCATCATACTTATACCCGTATTGATTACTTTCTCCTAGATAAGAGACTTATACCCTCTGTTCGCTCATGTTCTTATAGTTCTATTGTTATATCAGATCATGCCCCTCTGACTTTGGATCTAATAGTGGGTGGTGGACCGGACTCACGCGCCCCTTGGCGTTTTAATACACGTCTTCTTTCAGATGAGAAATTTGTCTCATTTTTGAGGGCTCAGATTGATATCTTCAGGGCCACGAATGAGACACCGGGTATTTCACCATCTCTTCTTTGGGAGACCTTTAAGGCTTTTATCAGAGGACAGATCATATCATATACGTGTTATGATAGTAAAAGAGGAAAGAGAAATTGTCTGAGCTGATGACTAGGATATTACAGTTGGACAATTTATATGCAACCTCACCCTCCCCGATGGTATACAAGGCTCAGACGCTTTACAGGCGGAGTTTGATAACTTGTCGACTACTCAGGTTGAAGACATGCTACTCAAATCGCGACACGCTCAGTTTGAGTATGGGGACAAGGCAAGCAAATTACTTTCCCATCAACTTCGCCAGGCATCCTCAACCCACCAAATCCCCCAAATTCAAGCCCCTATGGGTGTAACTACCGATCCTCAGCTAATCAATGATCAGTTTATGAGCTTTTATACTTCCCTGTATACCTCAGAACAGTCAGAGGACCCTTTAATTTTTGATTCTTTTTTCAACACATTTACTGTCCCCACCGTAGATGCAGCCTCCAAACTTCGATTGGAGGAGCCTATAACAAATGAGGGGGTTTTGAGCGCGATAGGCGCAATGCAGTGCTCCAAATGTCCTGGACCAGATGGATTACCTGTTGAATTCTACAGGAAGTTCATGGTGGAGGTGGCCCCACTCCTTGTTAACATGTTTCATCACTCGCTAGATGAGGCCTCTCTTCCGCAATCCCTATCACAAGCTTCCATTTCATTAATATTAAAAAAGAATAAAGACCCCCTTTCCTGTGGATCTTATCGCCCAATTTCATTACTCAACGTAGATTATAAAATATTAGCAAAGCTATTGGCCATGCGTTTGGAGCCAGTTCTACCATCTGTGGTTTCCCCGGATCAGACAGGTTTTATTAAAAATAGACACGCCTTTTCGAATATAAGACGTTTGTTCAATATCATATACAATCCTTCGGATTTAAAGGACCCGAACTAGCTATTTCTTTAGACGCCGAGAAGGCTTTTGACCGAGTGGAGTGGGGCTACCTTTTCCATACCCTGGGGAGATTTGGTTTTGGGGACCGGTTTATTGCTTGGATGAGACTGCTGTACTCCTCCCGCTTGCGTCTGTCAGAACGAACAATACCCACTCAGTCTACTTTCCTCTCTTTAGGGGCACGAGACAGGGGTGCCCGCTATCACCTTTGCTCTCTTGCTGTCGCCATTGAGCCTCTCGCCATTGCGTTACGGTCTAACCCTCATATCTTGGGCGTGACTAGGGTTGGCATTGAGCAGAGAGTTTCGCTTTATGCGGATGACTTGCTTCTCTATGTCTCCAGACCGGACACGTCTATGCCTGCTGTGCTGTCTGTTCTCAATACGTTTGGCCGCGTCTCTGGCTACAAGTTGAACCTTGACAAAGTGAACTTTTCCCTTTAAATGCTGCAGCCCGCGAATATCCACTTCACACATTGCCATTTAAGACAGTCAGGGACAAATTTACGTACCTTGGGGTCCAGGTTACTGACAAATTCGAGAATCTTGTTTAAATTTAATTTTGCCCCTCTCCTCACCCGTGTACAGCAGGACTTTGGGAGATGGTCTCTGCTTCCTCTGTCTCTTGCCGGTCGAATCAACTCGGTGAAAATGAATGTCCTACCTAAATTCTCTTTCCTGTTTCAGTGCATCCCTATCTTTATCCCAAAATCATTTTTTCAAAGACTAGATGGGGTTATCTCAGAGTTTATTTGGGATAAGAAGAACCCAAGAATCCGTAAAGTATATCTTCAGAGGCCAAGGAGGTGGGGGGGTATGGCCCTACCAAATTTTAATTTCTATTATTGGGCGGCCAATTTTCGCATACTCCAGCATTGGCTCCGTGCAGATCGAGATGGCCTCCAGAATGCCCCAGCTTGGCTGAGGATGGAGGCGGCATCCTGTATCCCATCCTCTTTGGCTGCTCTGGTGTACACACCTGATGGCCCGGTCAGCTTAGATTACCGCAAAAACATCTTGGTCAAGACGACTCTCAAGATTTGGAATCAACTCAGGCGGCATTTCAGGCTCAAAGCCTTTTCATTGCAAGCCCTATTTATAGAAATCACGCATTTCCTCCTTCTCTAATAGATGGAGCTTTCTGCATGGTCTAACTTTGGTCTAAGGACATTTAATGATTTGTATATCAGGGGTAGCTTTGCATCTTTCCAGCAGATCTCAGCTAAATTTGGTATACCAAGCAGTCATTTCTTCCGATATCTGCAGATTCGTAGCCGTCCGGGCCATGAGCCCCAATTTCCTTCTCAGCCGTTAAGCCCCCATTGACGCTTTTCTAATATCGCCCCTCACATCAAAGGGTGTCATATCATGTGCATATGAGAGAATTTTCTCTCTTCGTAGCACCTCATTGCTAGCTATCAGGGCAGCATGGGAACAGGATTTGGGAGGAATTTGACAATGATGTATGGGATAGGATTCGTCTCCGGGTCCACTCCTCTTCTGCATGTGCCAAGCATGGCCTAATACAATGTAGGATTATGCACCGCACTCACTGGACAAAACTTAGGCTCTCTCAAATTTACCTGATGTTGATCCTCTTTGTGACAGATGTCGACAGTATCCTGCCTCATTGACCCACATGTTGTGGTCTTGCCCGCTCTTCATAATTACTGGTCTAATATTTTTAAAACACTGTCTGAAGTGCTACAGGTGTCTCTTGAACCAGCGGCGCTGACAGCAATTTTTGGGTAATACCGCGTACAGTGGTTTGCCAAAATTAGGAGCAGACCTTGTGGCCTTTTTGACTCTATTAGCTAGACGACTGATACTACTTCGTTGGAGGTCATCCTCCCTCCGTCCCACGAGGCCTGGATTAGAGATGTCCTTCATTTTAGTAAACTGGACAAGATCAAGTACACTCTGCGTGGGGTCACGGGCAAATTTTTTAAAATATGGCAACCTCTTTTCAACTATATAGAGACGCTGCAGTTCCTGGTTGTGCCCCAGTGAGACTGGTTTGGCTTCCTGACTTTAAATGCCTGACAGGGTGACCATAATGTAGCACTGATTATTTGTTATTTCTTTACATTTATCTATGAAGACCAGGGTTTTATTTTATTTGTATCTTTTTAACACTGATCTTTATATATATATATATATATATATATATATAATTTTTTTCAGCTTTGTTATTTTTATTTATTATTTATTTATTTTTTAATTTTTTGTGTGAAAATGTACCTTTTCCCTTTTGGCTAACCTTTGTGTAAATGTGTGGGTGGGAAGATGGGAGGGTGGGTGGGAGGAGGTTGTTATGTGTATGTTTAATGATACAGGCAATCACTTATTAATGTTTAGTACGGCCTGGTTTTTGTATTACAGATGTGTCTGCCTTTTATATGCCATTGTTATGGGCGCCTGTTACGGAGAAAATATGTAAAAACTTGTCAAGATGCCTTTGTTCACATTGTACAAAATAACCAATAAAAAGAATTTGGAAAAAAAAAACAAAAAAAAAACAAGCAAAATTCCTAGAAAACAGGAGAACTAAACTACCAAAAAAGTTGGGTTTTGTTGTTGTTGTTTTTTACTACCTCGCTGTGCCCTTGGTAAACATGTCTTGGTTCTGCATTGCAGTTGTAATGGTGTAATGGGTGTGGGGAATGTTTTCTTGGCACACATTAGGCCCTTAATACCAATTGAGCATTGTTGAAATGCCACAGCCTACCTGAGTCTTGTTGCTGACCATGCATCCCTTTATGGCCACAGTCGTCTACCCATCTTCTAATGGCTACTTCCAGCAGGATAATGCACCATGTCACAGAGCACACGTCATCTCAAGCTGGTTCCACGAACATGACAATGAGTTCAGTGCACTCCAATGGCCTCCACAGTCACCAGATCTCAGTCGAATAGAGCACCTTTGGGATGTGGTGGAACGGAGATTTGCAACATGAATGCAGCCGACAAATCTGCAGCAACTGTGTGATGCTATCATGGCAACATGGACCAGAATCTCTGAGGAATGTTTCCAGAACCTTGTTGAATCCATGCCACAAAGAATTCAGGCTGTTCTGGGGGCAAATGGGGGTCCTACCCAGTATTAGAAAGATGCACCTAATAAAGTGGTCACTGAGTGTATATATATATACGTATAGCACCTTTCATACAAAAACATTATTTGCAACCTTACAAAGGGCTTTACTAATTCAAGTTTATCACAACAGTATGGCTCTTTTGCCCTCCGGGTATGTCCTCCCTCTAGTGGTGATGTCAGTAATAGCGTTTTTAAAAGGCATGAGAATCAGCAGGTGTAATATTGGGACAAAGATAATTACAAATAAATAATAATCATTTTTTAAAGTCATGGTGAAACACTAGAAAAAAAGGGGAAGTGATTGGTTTGGGACGGTGACTGATGTTGGGGTGTGTGCTGCTTTTTGGGGGACACGCCAGTTGGATGAGTCTGTCCGTCTGTACGAGAACCCATGGCGATGTCTATAATGGTGTGTTGGGGGAGAGCGTTGGGGACGAGCCCCACCGCACTGCTGTGCCCTCTCAATCAATTTACTGCTGGGTATATTCCGTCCCTAACAAGCCCCTTTTCATCAGTGATGGACAAAGTACACAAACCCTTTACTTGAGTAAACGAACAGATACCCTGATAAAATATTACTGCAGTAAAAGTAAAGGCCTACATTTAACCCCAATTGACCCTTCGCTAAACCACACACGAAACACAGACTGGCCAATCACAGCGCAGCATAGGACAGGCTCCGACAGAGGTCCGACAGTTTATGGCGCACACGTTTGTTTAGACGTGGATCTTGCCCGCCTCAATATGGCGGCCATGCAGATGTATCTGAGCAGGGTGAATGAGGCATCTACGTTTATATATCTACGGAGAGGACAGCCATAAAACGGACCACTTCCCGTCCAAGATCCCTCCTGGAAAAGTAAGATTTCCATGCAATAAAATATTTTGTTTGTTTTAAAGTCTTTAAAAAAACGTTTTTCTAAATTTAACAACCAATGATCAACTTGCAATGTGCAATTCTTCACAAAATTTGAAAAACGTTTTTAAATAGTAAACCAAATTCTGCAAGAATTTGTTTTACGACTGGGAGAAGGATTTAACTACTGAAGTGATTTATTCTATAGCCATTTGGCTAAAATGTATTCTGTATTTCAGGGCCAATAGATTTGCCAGAAATGTATACTGTCTTCTAAAAATCTGAGTAGTTTGTGTCCACGAGGTACCTGCTTTTGAGCAATACGCAACTGAACGAAGTACAATG
>JAINUG010001492.1:0-21816 GCA_029706075.1 Aldrovandia affinis
AAAAAAGGAAACTCTGAAGGACAGGGCAGAACAGCCCCACCCGGTGGTCGTCAGGAGTGCAGGCCAGACCATGGTTGCCCAAAAGCAGTAAGTGTGAAGAGGTTGGAACAGGAACAGGAATCTTAGTCTAATACCTGTTACAATTACATGTCTCTACACAGTGGAGTCCATATGATCTTATGTGGAAGACACGTGTAATTGCTCAAATCTACACACGAGATAAGTAATGCAACATGCCATAGACAATATCCTCATGTTGTCATTCCCTAAAATTGTGACTGGGAGTTAAATGAGGTTTCAAAGCTACAGAAATGAAGGACACTGGAGTCCCTGTGTCCTGTGTTGTAGGCAGCCCTCTCCACCCAGCGTTGGCTCCAAAACCGCCAACAAAAACGTTCAGATCCAGTTTGGGAGCGTGGATGACAAAATTTGGGACCAAATCAAGAACCGCCTGACCACCCAAAAGCAGTAAGTATCAAACAACACAGTGAAATGTTCAGTGATAATTTAACTCTAACAGAGTATATGAGTCCAAGAGGGTCAACTGCACTGTATCAGAGTTGATTTGACAATGAAGATTTTACTCTGAAAATCCTGTCGAGGGAAGAATGGCTAAATAAATCCATTTGTCTGTCTCTTCTCTGTTGTAGGCAGCCCTCTCCACCCAGCATCAGCTCCCAAACCGGGCAGCAAACCGAAAAGCAGTAAGTGTCAAACAACACAGTGAAATGTTCTGTGCTAATTTAACTTAAACAGAGTATGAGTCCAAGAGGGAGCATGTTATTAAATGTGTGTTTTAAATGTATGTTCAAGTGTAAATGTATGCTATTTCCATGATTATTTTCATAAACGGCGGTTCCTCTTCATCTAGAGTGCCTTCGCTGCGCTGAAGTCCGTCAGCTCCATTCGACGTCAGGCGGACCAGCGTATGACATCACTGTCAGGGCATTGAGTTAATGCAGTGGCTATGGGGGTGGAAGTGTCACGGTTCCACATATTCATGCCACGTTTTATGTTTCATTCATGTCATGTCATGTCTTGATTCTGTTTTCATGTTACGTTTTGTCGTGGAAAATCAGAGTCTTTCCAGGTTCTCAAAATCTTTTCAAAGTATTTTTTGTTCATCTTTTCAAAATATTTTCTAAGTCCTTAAATCAAATTATTGATTTAGTATTACCCTACACCCAATAAATACAAGCGCACGATCCCTACGCTCAAATAAATACAACGCAAGAACCAGCGTCCAGGTGTATAACCCTACACCCAATAAATACAAGCGTAGTCCCTACGCTCAAATAAAAAGGACGCAAAACCAGCGTCCAGGTGTATAACCCTACACCCAAAAAACACAAGCGTAGTCCCTACTCTCAAATAAATACAACGCAAAAACCTGCGTCCAGGGCGTCGACTGCCCCCCTGACTCCCACACCCTTTTATTCTTATCCCTCCCGTCATTGTCCTTCGTCGGACCCGTGGAAATCTTTTTCCTTACCTTTGTGCACCATCAGAAACCTCGTGGTCGCCAAATTATGTCGTGGAAAATCAGAGTCTTTCCAGGTTCTCAAAATCTTTTCAAAGTATTTTTGTTCATCTTTTCAAAATATTTTCTAAGTCCTTAAATCAAATTATTTTCTAAGTCCCGTTTTGCTCAATTTTCCAACAAAAGTAGAGAGTTCGGAGGCAGAAGATGTTCAAAGTTTTTAGACTTTATTTTCAGATGAATACACAAAGCCGGGAGCAGCCTGCAAGCCGCTCCAAAGTTATTTTGTTCTCAATACCTTTATATACTGGTTATTTTGTTCTCAATACCTTTATATACTGGTTAGTCACACAACAGTTACCCCATTGGTTCTTCTGGTCAGCTCCAATTGGTCCATTAATGCTGACTTATCACTAATTGTCAATTTCACTTGCGGTTCACCCTTCAATGGTCATTTTCCTTTTTTTTTTTTTTCAACCCCTGGGGGTAGTGACGTGTGCCATGTCCTCAGTTAACCATCAACTTGGCATCTGTTGAGGCAGTGACGTTTGCCACGTGCTTACTTACACCCCTTCTCTCTGATTGGGGAATTTTCATTAGCTTGTTTGAGGATCCCTTTTATCTTGGGCTGGCGTAAGCGTGCCGAACAGCTGCTTCCACTCCGTCATTCTGTTCTTATCTACTTTTGACAGTGTCCTGGGCGAAATAACAGTTTAGCCCTTTTTAAGCGTTTGATTAGGAATACAGCTGCGAAACACGGCTGCATCAGCTTTACACTTTTAGGGGCTTTCTGTGCTAGATCACATGATCACATTCCACGCACCCAGCCTGTCTCCATATAGGCCCAATGGTAGTCACACTCCTTGCACACAGTCTGACTTTTCTGTGCTAGTCCCATGATCACATTCCACGCACCCAGCCTGTCTCCATATAGGCCCAATGGTCAGTCACACTTTTGCACACAGTCTGACTCTGCACAGTCCCAATGACCAAGACACACAGGTTGGCTACTAGGCCCTGGTCAGACTCAATTTGGTCAGTGGAGGGAATATATTCTCCCACAATTCCTCCCTTAGAGACTTTATAGTCTCTCTCACCTTACTGCCCCCATTTCCACTGACCTACTCTCCATCACTCCTCACAATTAAACTGCACTTTGATCCTTCAAGCCCCCCTCTTTCTCTCTCTCCAGGGTGCAGCTTCAGGCTGGATCCCTTTCCGCTGAGTTCCTTCTCCCCCCGACTCCTCGGAGTGAAGGACCGTCAGCCTTTCTGCTTCCCAGTATTTTCTTTTCAAAAACACTGATCACAGAAAGCACTACTCGCTTACTAACGCATTCGGTTTCAGCTTATAGTGGCCTGACTGTACATTGAGCCGGACGCGGCGGCCATCTCTCATGGTCTTAATGCCATCTGCGATCCGACCGGCCGGTGACCCAGTCGATAGCGATCCCTAGTCCTGCATCTAATCAGGACCCCGTAGTGGCTGTTAACCACCCGGTTAGGAACCGACGGTCTGATCCCTATCCCACTTCGCTATGGGTATAGAAACTTTGACCGTTTTCACCAGCCTTGCCTGTTCACAGAGGTCGTCTCTTACGCCCCTCTGCTAGGTGTGGACTGTCATCCACGTACCACGTACTGCCTGCATACTTACATGCGACAGCCACGCCGACTAGACGGTACCACGGCAGTATGTCCATTCATACTTCATCAGACACGGGGGCCTTCAGTCCTCTCCCCTGCACTATAGAATGTCTTTAACGTGCCCTCGGAACTTTGCAATTCCGCCGCCGCCTGTTGGGCACTAGGTTCGGGGTGCCTAATCCCCTGCCTAATGCCCCCGTATTCTCAGAAAAATATCACTACCCAAATCATGAAATAATACACAGATTATAAAATAATTCACAAATTATAAAATAAAACACAGATTATAAACTTAAACAAAGATTATAAAATAATACATGTTCATTTTTGTTCACTGGTCATATGGTTCAGAATTCTCGTGCTGCTCCAGCCGACCAATTGAGGCCACTTGCGCTTTAATCCCTTTCCACTCAAATTGTGTGACCTCCCAGCAGCACAGTAACTCTGGTCCACTGACCACTTCTAACATCCACCGGCAGCTTACCCCCTTGGTTGCTAACAATACTGCCATTTAATTCCACAACACACCAATTTAAAACAGTATACTTAATTAATACAAACATCTTTAAAAAACGCGTATAATTCCGCACCCCATGCAAAGGGTCGATACTCCAAACCACCCATCACAATGCATAAGCAAAACAAATCATCCATTGTCCATTTGCGATTATAAGAGTTATATTTCTATTTTCTATTGTTCCAATATATATAACTACCCAAACACATAACAGGACACAAGACCAGGGAAAAGAGTGTTGCCAAATCGAGGATAAACGAACAAAACCAAATAAGGCTAAATAAAGGGGAAGATGGCTGTCTTACTTAAACCTAAAGTAAACAGAAAACAAAAGCCTTTCTACCTGCTCTAACTAACTAAACCAAAGTACAAAGGTGGCAACCACTCGCTTTTCTAATGTGTCTAACAACAATTCTTCCTACGTGCAAATGTACAGAGGCCTCTCTTTTACCTTTCCCTTACGTCTCATGGAACACAGGGTAAACAAAACAGAGGATTCGCAAAACAACATGAAACACAAATCTGCACTTGAGACAACAGTTTCCGAAACCAATCTCTCAAATAGGAAGTCCTCTCCAATTGTGGTAATGATGATGGACAAGGGGGAATGGCCAATGGCGTAGCTCTTCTCAGCAGCATGTAGTGGGGAAAAACTAAGACAGACAGACGACCACATAGCACGTAATAGACATAATTACATATAGTTATATCTTAGGTTAAGACAGAAAAGTGTCTCCGGTTAACACTCTAGTTCAATATACACAGGTGGTAAAACAATCATTTCAGCATATTCTTCAACAGGAGGTGGCAGGCCATACGGGGCATAGTTTGGTGGTTTGTTGACGTTCTGTACTGTTGAGGGATATCCCTCTGGCCTCCTCCTTGGGGCTGGTACTGGTTTCTGTGGAGCAACCGGGTACATGGGAAAGTCTCGCACTGCCTCAGTCACTTTGTGCTGGAGCAGCTGTACACTCATTGATCTGCCAATAAAAGATCTGAGAAACAACCCACCAACACCATTCCCAGAACCAGTATTATAACAATCAGAAGAGCTGCCTTTCCCAACCATGCTCCCCACCTGCCAAAGGTACTATCTAGCCAGTCCCATATCTCCTGCCCGTATCCTGCATTAGCCGTACACTTTGTGAAGACTCTTCAATTTCTCCATGGCTTTAGTAAGTGTGCCTGCAGGAGCTGTATTATTTGGAATATATGTACAACATACTTCCCCAAACAGTACACACACCCCTCCCTTTTCTGCTAACAGCCTATCTAACTCCTGTCCAATTTATAGGTAGCTCATTATACACTCCTGTTCCACACATCCAGAACATATCAGCTACTTGCCTATTTGCATACATCACTCGCAAACAGTTAGGTTGAAGCGATGTATCACTTCCTTGGGTACCTCCCTGGGGTTGCTTATAGGGTGTGCCGCATCACACACCCATTTATTTCCACCAGTCCCCAAAAAAGGTACCCACCTTTCTCAAACAATTTTTTACTTCATAACATTTATAAGTCACATTTAGCAGCTGCAGGTGATCTAACTTACCCCTGCTTGATTAATTGTTTCATATTTTTATTTATTTTGTATTGTTCTCATGACCTGACCTCACGCACAATGGTCCATACCATGTGCTTCACTTATTAGTTATTACATTAAATACAATTATTTTCACTTATAGTGCGCTCCTACAATGTTGTGACATGCCCATACACATATATCACTAACATTGACACAAAGTTGTGAAAAGGTTGCAATGGCACCAACTTAAAATGAATTAACAAATCAATTAACAAATCAACTAACAAAACAAATTAACAAACCAATTTAACAAACCAATTAACAAACCAATTTAACAAACCAATTTAACAAACCAATTTAACAAACCAATTTAACAAACCAATTTAACAAACCAATTAATAAACCAATTAACAAATCAATTAACCAATAAATTAACCGATCAATTAACCGATCAATTAAACAACAAATTAAACATCAAATTAAACATCAAATTAAACATCAAATTAAACATCAAATTAAACATCAAATTAAACATCAAATTAAACATCCAATTAAACATCCAATTAAACATCCAATTAAACATCCAATTAAACAATTGGCCTATATGCCACTCAGCAGACGCTTCCATTCAAAGCGACTCACAGCAGCGAACACATATACCTTCAGCACATGTGGCCCCAGTGGGGACCGAACCCACAACCTAAGCACTGCCAACGCCACACTCCACCAACCGAGCCACAGAGAATCTCAGAAAACCAAATCAAATGGCTGTTCATAATCAGGTAATGCCAATAATCAGTTCCCTCCCCATTGGTTCAAATGCAAATCAACATCCATCCCTGCCTACTACCCCATTCCACTCTACGAGTACATTTCTCCTGCCCCGCTTCGTTCATTATTTTCCTTAATGAAATCTTTTTTTATTTTATTTTTTATTTATTTGCCCTTATTATAATGATTATTATTATTATTTCTTTTTTATACAAATAAGTTTAAGGGACTTTGCTTCTTCCGTAAACCTAAACAGGGAGAAAAAGCAAATGCCTGTTTCAGGCAAGTCAACGCTGTCAAAGATTCACTATTCCAGTCCCTGTATTCTGTCATGGCCATTTTGTGACCATGTATTAATTCCGAAAGTGGTTGAACTATTTCAGCATCGTCCATGAGCCCAGCTATGCAGTGGCCATTTTGATGCCCCGGTATCTGTTTCACAGGCCTTTTTCGAAGAGGAACACAAAAGTAAATTCCACTTGGATATTAAATTAATATCGGACGGCACGAACACTCTAAATTTGCTGCTAATTCAGTAGAGAAACTCTACTTTGAGTCGACATATCCTTGCGGACGGATAGTCCAAGTCCATCGTTTCAATTTCAATTTAAATGCAAACCAACACTTCTACTCTAGATTTACCGCAATAACTAAAAATAAAAATAAAAATGCGTTTGCACCATCAATCACAGCGAACCACTTTGAATTTTACTGCTCTTGAAAAAGAAAAAACAGAGTGACAGGGTTTGGTACAACAAGTGAGCTTTTGTCATTTTCCCTATGTCACTTTTATTTTGCACTTACTGAGCTGAGCAAGGCTGAAGACATTTCTGCATTTCTATTACTGCCCAGCTCTCCCCTCCTTTTTCTACAATCGCATAGCCCAGAGTGTTTGCGGAACATCATATAATCTCCAAGGATTTATCTGAGATGAGGTAGTCTGGTTAATAGCAGCGTGCTGCACGGTTCAAAGCGTTGTACATGCACAATAGGTATTATCACTCCCTCTCAGGCTGCGTTTCCCAAACCTAAGAACTCACATCTTCCTATTCACATTCGGTAATTTTCGATAATCAAATCACTTTGATTTGTTCAAATAATAATTTCTGCTCTTCACTCTACTTTACCAGAATTCATCACTCCGCTATATATATAGTCCTAAACATATTGTTTCATTTGTTTGCGGCATGTTCCAGAAACACTCATATTCATATAATATCTAGTCAGGGATAAAGCGATGCAATGAAAGTTATCTCACTTCCATGTGTAATACCAATCTATCAATTGTATAGGATTCCCCAAAACTATTTACAATAGTACCTATACAGGTGACGTGACTGACAACCCATTTTCGTCACATTCAATAGCCATTTTTACGGTGCCCTAGGCAACGCCTCATTTTGTATCACAGACCATGAAGCACCGCTGTTAATCAAAAAGATATCGACTTACCCATGACTAGAAGGTTCATTCTTGGGCTGTCCTGTGGTTGCTAACTATAATTTTAAAAACCTTATATTCTGTGTATGGGGTGCGTGTTTTCCTGTCTTTCCCCCCTCTCATCCTATGATCTTTGCTCTTTGCGGCTGCTCGATCCTGACTCCTGCCAGTGTGCGCCCGCTTCTTGCTGCGTCAATGTCCCGTTACCTTCTGCACACTTGTTTGGGAAGTTTCTAGCAAAATATCTAAACTCCTGACAACTATAACACCTTCATTGCTCCTGCTGCTCGGGCCGCCCCCACCGCCGCCTCTGCCCTCGCCGACTCCGCCGCTCGCCTCACTCCCACGGCTCTGCCCTCCCTGGCGATCCGCTCCTGCACCCGTGGCATCGCTCCGCATGCTCCACATCTGGGACACCAGGGGGTCTCGTCTTTCGTCATCTCGTGGTCCCCTCAGGTCGGGGCAAGCCACCAGTGGGCACTGAAACTTCTGGCGGTGGCGATCCCACTCTCATGCGCGCCATCCTCCTCTCAGGGGTCGGTCAGGAGAAGCAGGCCGCTTCTCTTTCGGCAGAACTTTTTTCTTCGGCGGGCAGGGCTGTCTGTGGGCAGCTGTTTTTCTTCTCCATCTATCGCTGCATCGCTCCTTGGCGCAGGAAAAGGGGGAGTTCAAGTTCATCTAATAGTTTCTCAGTTCTTTATTTCCATATTCGTTTCTTCTCTCCGCTTCTCTGTCTCTCTCTCTCTCATATTTTCTAACAACCTCCCAATTAATCACTTCCTTATCTCTTACTTTACTTCATGCTTTCCACATTCTCCTGCCATGACTAAGTTTTTTCTGTGTTCACTGTACCATTAGTAGGGAAACATACTTAAATCCTTCTGTGCCATAAGGGCACTTGCTCTAAAGCCATCATTCCTCATTTATCGTACATCACCTTCACCGGTCCAGACAGCGGATCCGGGAGACACGACGCCTTGCTCCCTTTGTTGTCCATTCTGCCACTCAAATGAAAAAATAAAAATAACACTGCGGGTTTTTATTTTATTATTTTAAAATAATGTTTTCATTATTTTTCCTCTCAGGCCGTTGCCCTTACTTCTTACTCACATTTTTTATTCACTTTTTCTCTCGGCCCTCTCGGCCCTTTCTCTCGGCCTTCACTCCTTGTTACTTCCGAGGCCCCCTCCTGACATTCTTTTAACTGCTGCAGGCACCCGCGAGTACAGAATTTAAAAATACATTTATGCGAGCGAACCACTTCCCCCAGAACGCTAAAACACTTGAAAATCTACCTGGATCTTACTTCGCATTACCACCTGGTAATTTATCAAAAGTTTGACTTGGATCAGTTTGGTCTTTTAATAATATTACACTTCTCTGAATCTATAAACAGGGCAGCGCTCCAAGTCTCTGTGCTTCCTATTAACCTTCACAAGCAAATAAGGAGTTTGAGCCAAACTTATCTGTTGGATCAATAATTTTACACACACTTAATCACTCAAATGAATGATAATATATAATAATATTTTCCTATTTCTGTTTTATACAAATATTATTTCCCTAGCTCTGTGATAGGAGATGCCATAATATCCCTTGCTCCTCTTTCACAGGCTCTTCTCTTAATTTTCCAATATATTTAATCACCGTATCTTTCTCTATTATTTTAATTCCTACACTTTAGTACCCTCTAATTCAAATACCCGTTTTCTTTTATAGCTTCCAATTTTTCAATTTCTTGCTATTTTTCCCACTCCCTTTTTTAGTATTCAATTATTATTATTTTCCCTGCTCGAGTATTTATGCACAAAATATCTGGTAGCCTATGGTGGAGTGCCTGTAAACCCTTTTCCCCAATTCTCCCACTTTTGGCTATTCATCTACCGTGTACATTTATACTCAATATATACAACGCTAAACCTACAGGTGTATAAATTTACACCCAATAAATACAAGTATATTACCCCTACTCCCAATAATTACAAGTGTATTCCCCCTACGCCCAATAGATACAAGTATATTACCCAATAAATACAACCCAAAAACCAGCGTCCAGGCGCATTACCCTACACCCAAAAACCCCAAAACCAGCGTCCAGGTGTATTACCCTACACCCAATAAATACAAGCGCACGATCCCTACGCTCAAATAAATACAACGCAAGAACCAGCGTCCAGGTGTATAACCCTACACCCAATAAATACAAGCGTAGTCCCTACGCTCAAATAAAAAGGACGCAAAACCAGCGTCCAGGTGTATAACCCTACACCCAAAAAAACACAAGCGTAGTCCCTACTCTCAAATAAATACAACGCAAAAACCTGCGTCCAGGGCGTCGACTGCCCCCCTGACTCCCACACCCTTTTATTCTTATCCCTCCCGTCATTGTCCTTTGTCGGACCCGTGGAAATCTTTTTCCTTACCTTTGTGCACCATCAGAAACCCAGATCTGCAGATCGTAAATATAACCGGCCTTGAGAACCTGTAATCACACCTATTCTACTAGGTTAATTTTCAAGCCTCACACTCATACACAGCGCTCCAATCACACACAGAGCTCCAATCACACATTGACTTTTAAAATCTTATGCCGTCCTCTCATAATCTCTACTTTGAGTCCTTGGACTCGAAAAGTCCTCTCCGACATTCCCATCAAAGGCCGGGAGAGTACAGACAACAACCTTTTATTATTATTATTATTTTTTTTGTGTTGGCTGGCCAGCCTAGGTTGTGTCCGCATCCCCCCACCTCCGTCAGGGAGCATCAGAGCGCCAATCCCAGGTGCTCCAGGTGGCTGGACTTTTTCCCGAGTCCCTTCGTGGTCGCCAAATTATGTCGTGGAAAATCAGAGTCTTTCCAGGTTCTCAAAATCTTTTCAAAGTATTTTTTGTTCATCTTTTCAAAATATTTTCTAAGTCCTTAAATCAAATTATTTTCTAAGTCCCGTTTTGCTCAATTTTCCAACAAAAGTAGAGAGTTCGGAGGCAGAAGATGTTCAAAGTTTTTAGACTTTATTTTCAGATGAATACACAAAGCCGGGAGCAGCCTGCAAGCCGCTCCAAAGTTATTTTGTTCTCAATACCTTTATATACTGGTTATTTTGTTCTCAATACCTTTATATACTGGTTAGTCACACAACAGTTACCCCATTGGTTCTTCTGGTCAGCTCCAATTGGTCCATTAATGCTGACTTATCACTAATTGTCAATTTCACTTGCGGTTCACCCTTCAATGGTCATTTTCCTTTTTTCAACCCCCCTGGGGGTAGTGACGTGTGCCATGTCCTCAGTTAACCATCAACTTGGCATCTGTTGAGGCAGTGACGTTTGCCACGTGCTTACACACCCCTTCTCTCTGATTGGGGGAATTTTCATTAGCTTGTTTGAGGATCCCTTTTATCTTGGGCTGGCGTAAGCGTGCCGAACAGCTGCTTCCACTCCGTCATTCTGTTCTTATCTACTTTTGACAGTGTCCTGGGCGAAATAACAGTTTAGCCCTTTTTAAGCGTTTGATTAGGAATACAGCTGCGAAACACGGCTGCATCAGCTTTACACTTTTAGGGGCTTTCTGTGCTAGATCACATGATCACATTCCACGCACCCAGCCTGTCTCCATATAGGCCCAATGGTAGTCACACTCCTTGCACACAGTCTGACTTTTCTGTGCTAGATCACATGATCACATTCCACGCACCCAGCCTGTCTCTATATAGGCCCAATGGTAGTCACACTCCTTGCACACAGTCTGACTCTGCACAGTCCCAATGACCAAGACACACAGGTTGGCTACTAGGCCCTGGTCAGACTCAATTTGGTCAGTGGAGGGAATATATTCTCCCACAGTTTCTGTTCATGTTTAAAGCATACACTTTTTCATGTTGTTTCCGCAAATCTTGTATTCATGCTTTCTCTCTCTCTCGCTGTCGCTCATGCTTCCTCATTGTTTCTAACCCCTTGTCTGATTACTAATTTACTAACAATTAGATAGGTTTATTGTTTCTGCTAGCACGATTGGCAATTTAGTAACTCTAATTGCCGACGTGCTGGAGATTTACTAATTACTAACTCACTAACCATGTGTATTCATGTTTCCTTTCGTTTCTAGTTCATGTCTATTTACTAATCTACTAACGCTAGGTCAGGATAGGATAATTACTAACAACTACTAATTCTCTTGTTACCTTGTCACGCACTCCAGCTCTTTTCTGTTTCGCTCTGTTCTCAAGCTAAGTGTCTGCACCTGTCTACACCTCCATATAAGCTCAGTGTTTTTGTCACGTCCTTGCGAAATTGTTGCCTATATTTTCTTTTTTAGTTTTTTTTGTTTTTGAACTATATTTGTATTTGTAACACAGAACAACACAAATCAAAATGTTACATTCCTTGACATGACAACCAGAAATCAGCGAAACAATATATACAACACAATATTGGACCTTACAACGCTAACATAAAAAAAAAAAAATATATATATATATAGTAAAAAAAAGATAATAATAATAACAAAAATACCACAACACAAGGCTTAAGTCTCCTTTCAGGCAAAAAAATATATTGTTAGGGGCATCCACCTCCTCTGAAAAATGTCAACCCTCAACTATAGCTGGGCAGTCAAAGCCTCCATCCCATACACCTCTCTCAGCTTCCGCTTCCTATGTGCCAGCGTAGGTGGCTGTGGTTTCATCCAATTCAATGTTACCATTTTTCTAGCAGTCATCAAGAGTATATGCTATAAATACATTTGGTTATTGGTACATATGTTTTTCAGGAGCCAGATCAAATATAAAGTTTCTCGAACTAAATGGTAAGTCAACTCCTAAAATTGTATTTATCTCTCCCTTCACCTCCTGCCAAAAAGAAAGCATCTTTGGGCAGTCCCAAAGTATGTGTGCGTGGCCGCCCACCAGTCCACACTCCCTCCAGCAATTCATTTCCGAGGGGATATCTACAAACCTTCATTTTCCAATCAAACTCCTTCCACATGTTACTATTAATATCCCTGTGACAGCCAGTACATAATGTTTCCCATTCCCCATCCTCAATTATAATATTTAACTCTAGCTCCCATTTGTTTTTGATATGGAAGGTATTGTCTGGTAAATCCAATAATAGGTTTTTATAAATATGGGACACATGATTTTTAATAGGTGTACGATGTTTAATTATATCCATAAAGTATGTTTCAATGTTTGTTGGAGCATTCTTAATTATGTTCCAGTCTTTATGTTTTGTAATATAATGCCTGATCTGAAAATACCTAAACATATCACGTGGTGGTAATGAAAATTTCTGGAAATAGGAAAATGGCTGCAAAATATTGTCCTAAAATAATTGGCCAATAATCTTTAAGCCACTTCCTGCCCAATTTTTAAAGGTGTTATCAGTTACTGAGGGGAGAAATTCTGGGTTTCCAGCGATTTGCATAGCCCGTGAGAGGGCCACCGCCCCCCTAAATCTCTTTTGGACCGTCGACCACACTTTTAAGGTGTATTTCACCCATATGTTTTTTATTCCCACCTTCTTTTGAGGCTGTTGGCTCAAGAAAAACAAAACGGACAGGGGTATACCCGGCAGTGAACTCTACTCTATACTGACCCATCCTGTTTCAGTGTCATTGCTGATCCAGGCTACCACCGCCGTCAGCTGCGCTGCCCAGAAGTAGTGTCTTATATTAGGGAGGCCGAGCCCACCCCTGTCCTTCCCAAGAGTGATTGTTTTAAGTCTCACTCTTGGTCTTTTGCTCTATTCTCTTGAGATGGGACTACTAGATGACAAGATGAAGAAACACAGGGCCAAGTTACATGAAAGAATGTTGGAAAATATGGGAAGCCTTGCTTTGGAACAGTGCTTGTTTAGTTTCTGTGAAATATATTGATGACAATTTAATTGTAAACAGTCTGTTTTAAGCACCGAATTATTGTTTCTTTATCCACATTATTAGGTTTGCAATGCAATGCAACAGAACAAATGAATAAATTGTTTGTGTGTGTCATGTTCTATGTTGTGTTCTTACTTTGCTAGCACAATAATAAACATGTGGAGTCAGTAACTTTAACTTGCTTAATGAACTTTCAGATAGTGATCTACAGGCGACCAACTGTCGTCATGTTAGTTGTATACAAGGTCAATACTAGAAGATGCATACTGACAGGATGCTCAATCTGACATTCTATGCAATGCACTACAGTCCTCCCTGTCCCCTCTAAGATAACAAGTATTGTAATGACAGCTGGATTTTTTGGTATTGTGTGTTGCTGCCACCACCTTTGGTTCCCAGTGAGGTCTGGGTTCAGAATAAAAGATCAAGAAATAACTAAGAATAGCCGTAAACTAATCAGGGGACCTTAAGTGTCAGGCCCTAGTGGCCAAACACTTTGCTGCACAACAGTCAGGTACCTCACAAATATTGTATTGACGGAACAGAAATGAAAAGCAACATTAGAATCAAAGCACTATAGGCAGGGTTTGACTCAGTAGTGGGAATTCAGCAGGAGGGGGTAGGCAGTGAACACTTCAAAGCCCAGACCTCAATCCCATTGAGAATCTGTGGAAAGATTTGAAAATTGCTGTAAACCAATGGGCCCCATCCAACCTGATGGAGCTCGAGCAATTTTGTAAAGAAGAATGGGCGGAAATTGCAGTGTCCGTATGTCAAAAGCTGGTAGAGACTCACCCAAATAGACTCACAGTTAAAGGAGCTTCTGCCAATATTAAGCCATGGGGGGTGAATATTTATGGAATCAATTATTGTCTGCTTTTTTATTTGTAATTAATTTGTGTTTATCAGTGCCAAGAAATCCTAATTAAATCCATTTTGATTCCATGAACTAAGAAAAGAAAATGTGAAAAATGCTAAAGGGGGTGAATACTTTTATATCCACTCTATATTACATTTACGATAACATTATTACTTTGCCTTAAATTATTGTACATATATAATAAAAATTGGATCGTAACAGTGTTGGGGAGTAGCGGAATTACAGGTAGCGGATTACGTTGACCATTAACGTGTTCCAAAACCTAGTAGCTTTCAAGTAGTTCAATTATTTTTATGTAGCGGGGACAAAAGTTACAAGTTACATCTCCCCAGCAGCAGTATTATTATTGTTATTATTATTACTATTTTACAAAAAATATCAAATGTGATGTGCCGGTGTCAGCTGTTTGATTTAGTTTGATGAGAAAGTGCAGCGGTACTCTTGGCTCATCATGGGCGAGGAGGGGGAACCACCATGGCCATTCCAAATAGCCTACACTTCAGTGCATTGTGTGCCAACCTGTGGTTTTTGAGCCCGTTCATTTAACAAAATAGTTCTTTTGAGCGTAAAATTAAGATATGCTGTCGGACTGGACAGTATAGGTTAGGCTAAGCAAACCGAGGCTTTCAGCATTGGTTGAAAATATTTTAATGAGCAGTTAACATGTTAACATGAAAACGAAAAACTGTTAAAGAATGAACGGTAACCTACTGTAAATATAAATCCCAGCAAACAAAGAACGTTTCCGTAACGTTAGCTCAAGGTTCTCTTTTGGTTTATTTTTCGTGAACCTTCCCAGACCGTTCGGGAGCGTTACATTATGGTTTGCAATTAACCAAAACCATAACAGAACGTTCAAATAACCACTTAAAATAACGTTAACTTTAAGGAATATTTGAACTAAAATGGAACGTTCTCTAAGGTTCTCCTTAGGTTATCTGTATTGGAACCTTCCCAGGACGTTCTGGGAATGTTATAATATTGTTTGCAATGAATCAAAACAAAAATCAGCAATGAGAGCTGAAGACTTTTGTTAAGTTCACAAATTAGATGACCAACATTGTAAATAAAGCTTATGAGTAACTTTATTACAATAAGAAACAGGATGAGGGGTCTAAGACTATAGTATCTGTCTATTGTATCTGTCTATTGTGCCCTGGAACAGAATAATGAGGGTGCTCAGACCGAGAGGTGCTCTATTGTTGGCCCCAGACAGTTAATCTAGGGTATAGGCCTAGCTAAGCTACTGCTGTCTGAATGTTCCAGCTTCCGGCCATTCATATGACAATTACTGTGCCAAGCTAAGCTACTGCTGTATGAATGTTCCAGCTTCCGCCATTCATATGACAATTACTGTGCCAAGCTAAGCTACTGCTGTCTGAATGTTCCAGCTTCCGCCATTCATATGACAATTACTGTGCCAATAGCGTGCCTTTGTGTAAGTGACCATCGTATGAATGGACCATTCCCCACCCCCCCCAGAGCGGACCAACAATCCCCCATTCCCCGGCCCCTACTGAAGTCAAAGTCAACTTTTTTTATTTTTTTATTTTACCTTTATTTAACCATTTAACTTTAATGTCAATCACAGTATATACATGACATACAGGGATCGAAATTGCGTTTTCTCTCATCCACGGTGCAGTTTAAAATGAATACAAACAACAAACACACACTCAATACAAAAACACACAATGTAAAAACTAAAAATAGTTATAAATATAAAATATGTACATGATGCAGATGAATACTGTGCAAATATGGATGTAGCATTATTTTCCAGGTTACAGTGCAGTGGATACTGTGCAGATACTGTGCAAATATGGATGTAACGTTATTTTTCAGGGTTACACTGCAAATAGCAGTATTTGGTTCAAGTTACAGTTACAGTGAATAGAATAGAATAGAATAGAAACTTTATTTTTCCATGTATAACTGTACAAGTACAGTTATATTGGGATTCTTGGTGCTGCTAGTTCCTTACAGTGACTTATTCAGTCCTAGTCAGTTCCTTATTTCACAGTTCCCAGGTTCGCTACACAACAGCCAGGGCTCAACAATTCAACAATTCAAGTCAAAACAAGTCAGGCAGACAGTAACAATATGGTAGTACTGGACTATTACCAATAAAGCCCTTATTATGCCATATTATGGTCACAGTCATAGTCACCCATGTTGGATGGAATAAGTAGATGTTACATAGCACCGACCAGACTGCTAGATGACTGATTAACAGATTAACAGACTGATGTTAGAATGTAAATATGATAGACTGGTAGAGATTACCAGATTGCTCACTACTTGATTGTCACTGTCAGATTGCTGAACCTCAAACTGTTAGCTGCGAACCAGGAACTAGAAAAAAAGGAACTGATCAGAAATTTGTTTTTGAGTAATTTGAAACTGTATCTGTAAGTTGTATTTCTACTTTCTTACTCTTGTAGCACATCATAGGAGCCAGCAGTAACATTTCACTGCTTACTGCATTGCATGTGACAAAAAATAAATTAGCCTAGACCGCCTAACCGTTAGAGGGCGCTGCGGAGCTCCTTTTCTCCATTCCAACAGAGAAAGCTACATCCGGTTCCTTTGTCTTTAAAGACACAGGCCATGGAGTCAGTGGAGTCATTTTCGGACGAGCGGTGAATTGAGAATTGGTTATCCACACAGCGGATTTTCTATCGCACAGGTACGTACAAAGGGTATAACTGGGTATTTGTGGCAGGGAGTCGATAACGTTAGTTGCATTTCTCTCTTTTCTGTAACTTAAAGTTTAAAGTTAGCACAGTTCACGTAGCCTCTTTTAATTAGCATGGGACAGCGACCGTGTGTTTGTTTGACGATTCAACATTAAGATGTTATTTTATATTATATCCATATTTTATACGTTATACGTTTTATTGCAGCAGTGTTTGTCTCTGGGTAGCCGGACCGAGTGTTTCGATGATGTTGAAACTGGACTGGTAGATCTCATGTTTGTAGTGTTTGTATGCGCACAATACCGCGTGGTGCGTTGTTATCGACTGGTTTAGCAAACAACGCTAGCACTAGCTAGCACTAGGCTAGACTCGTGAGATCAAGCAGCTCCTCCGTTATGCAAAACTCCTCGCAGAAAAATTAAACAGCTGTGCGGTGTCTGTGCTCTCGTCACATGCAATCGATTAAAAATCTAAAGCACAAGCTTTATGTGACACTTGGTGATTTAAGTTAGCAGACAAGTCTTCGATTTGGCGCACAACTGTGTTTCTGGACATGCTCACGTTGTTGATTTCTTGCATCTTTTCCGGGCACATTGCACTGCTTAATGAAGTCACCATCTTAAAAAGGTTTCCCGTGTCTTGCTATAAGTTGAGCTACCTCATAGCTGGCTATGGTAGCATTCTCTTGTATTTTGTTAGCACGGAAAAAATACTCTTGTTGAGTTCGCAGGCTAGCTGCCATTTGTTTAGCTTTCTCTGCCCGCTCAGCACCGGTGTAGGACCTGTAGGTCTGATGTTTTGTTTCGTAGTGCCTACGTATATTGTACTCTTTCATCACTGCAACAGTATCATTGCAAATCAAACAGACACACTTCCCCTTGACTTCTTTAAAGAAATATTCATTTTCCCACCGTGTCTGATATTTTCTGCACTCACTTTCTATCTTGCGTTTCTTTGATTCCGCCATTTTTGGTCTCCCCACAAAACATTAAAACAGCAGACTCAGTTGACAATTTTAAAAAGCAGCTAAAAACCTTTCTTTTAATTTGGCTTTTAATTAATTTATTAGGTTGACTATACTTTTATTGTCTCTATGTTCTAAACCCTAGAATTGAGTATGATTGTTGTGTGTATTTTCTTGATTTTTATTTTTATTATTCTTTTTTACTTTTTTACTTTTGTCTTATGCCTATGTATGTATGTATTTATATGTGTATATGTATATATGTATATGTGTGTATATATATATGTATATATATTTTTATGCCTTACTTTCCCTGTAAAGCACTTTGAGCTACTGTTTGTATGAAAGGTGCTATACAAATAAAGCTATTATTATTATCTCTTGCAACATTTTTATTGATTAATTTGCTGCAGTTGGCCCGCGGGCCGTAATTTGGACACCCCTGATTTAGCCCTACACAATGTGCGTTAGCGGTGCAAGGATGATTTATTTTAGTCTCAGTAATCTAATTGATGCAGTTGTATTGTTTTATATTGTATTGTATTTTATACAGCTCAGCTGTGGGGCAGGTACCCTGTGAAGTCTATATGCAGAGACTAGATTTATGTGCCGCTTAGATGAGTCTGTGAACAGTGTCGTGGTTTTAACTAATAGTGATATTTAAAACCCCTCTTTCTATGTATATATGTATTTTTGTACTGTATGTTTTTATGGACCACCATTGTGAGTCTGCAATCAAGATTGAATTGAATTTTATACTGGAATTTTAAATACAGTATTTCCATGGTGCACTAATGGTGCTATAGACAATATTATTTTCTGTAACAAACTTTTCTTGTTTTCTTCTCCTTATTTTTTTCCAGAACAAAGGACTACATTTGGACAACAGTAAATTTAAGGTATCAATTTCAAACTCTTTTTTTATAATTTCTTTCTTGTTTTCAGAATGGACTCAAGAGAGAAAGCACTGGCATATACACGACGGTGGAAAAGAGCTAAAAGGCAGTGTAGGCCTACTAAAGAACAGCCAAATCCATCAACACCAAGTACCCTGAATACGGATGATATATACGTCTCAGATGACACAAGTTCCCTGGAAAGTGACACAAGTTCCCTTGAAAACTTTCCATTAGACCCAGAAGGTGAAATCACAGATAGTCAAGAAGATTCAATGAGTGAGCAGAATGCTCAACATGATGAAACGTTGCAAAAGTTCCTCAAGGGATGGGCAATACAGCACAACACTCCACAGAATACTATTGATGATCTACTGGCAGGATTAGGATTTCAGACTTACCATGGTCGCACTCTCCTGGGGACAGCAAGACAGTACCGAGAGAGTCAGGCATGCAGTCGTTCACTTTGATTTCAGAGAGGCAATGGGGACACCAAGATCATTCAGGCAGCTCAGATGAGGAAGTTCATAACATTTCTGCAGCTCTCTCTTCAATTCCATCTTGATTTCAGAGAGGCAATATCTTAAATGAAATGTTTTGATACTGAAGGGTGTTTCCCTATTCAGAACAGTTTCATGGTTGTAAGTGTAACTATCAAATTGATTTGCAATACAGCTCTCTTTATTCTACAGCTCTCTCTCCAATTCCATCTGTGCATCGCCCCTCTCACCAAAACGGTAAATATCTTAAATGAAATGTTTTGATACTGAAGGGTGTTTCCTGAAGCAGAACCTGGTTTCATGGTTGTAAGTGTAACTTTCCACTGTATCACAATTTGTGTTGTTCAGGGTCTGCACAAAGGAAGTCAGAAGGAAGCCAGTGAGCTGCCCGTGTCTGCAGAGAGAGGAGGACCCACCAAGGTACAAGTACATTGTCTATATCTCACTTGTCAGTAAGCACCATGGCACGAGTGGGTGGTATTTATACTAATGAGAGTTTAACCAATTAAGTTACATGTAGATCCAATAGTAGTTTTTTTTTATAGTGTACTTAACGATTGACTGAAAACTCTGATTTCCAACACAGGTACAACAACAGTTGCTGATGAAGATGGATGCAATCCTGGCAAACCAGGCAGAAATTCTACGATGTGCGCAAAATCCTCACCTCAGGAGCCCCAGATGTTGAGGAGGACATATTGCAGAGACCATGCAGGAACGAGAAGGAGCTTCAGGAGCTGTGTTTGGCCATGGAGGAGCCAATTAAGAGACAGAATATGGCATGTTTTGTTTTTCCTGCAAAGATGCTGAATTATAAATTTAATTATTAACCCTAAATCTGAGAAGGTTGCTCACATCATAGTAATATATGCTCACATCGTAACATTCATAGGAATTATGAGCAATGCATGATAGCCATGATCGTTTTCATTTTCAGATCCATTACTTGCGATCCCTGGGTGGTGGTAATTTGGGTGCCATGGTCCGATTGCTCCTAAAAAGGTTGGGACAAATGGCCTCCCTGTCCACCTACAGTCTCAGAGGGAAGAAGGAGAAGAGGGCCTTCGGGGACCTGAATGTGTGCCAGATAATCACAAGTATGTACTCCGGTGTAAGTGGATGTTAAAATCTAAATCTTGGGTTGGTAGCACAACCTTCAGTGATGTTTTAATTGTATTACTAATTGATGTCTCCTTTTCAGAGGCTTGCTTACTGAACTTTAAGCATGCTAAAGTCACTGATGTGGAGAGTCTGATTGGGCGGACGCTCAAGTTTGCTCCGCACAGAGAGGAAAGCAACAGGTATGTTTTCAGTCCTTTTAGTTCATATCCACCCTTTGTTAAGATGCCAATGGTATTTGGACAATAAAGTAGTCATATTGCGCTGAGTACTTAGGGCTAATCATTTGTATGCAAGATATGCCTGAGATGTAATATCTACTAATATTTCTGTGTTACAGAAGAAGACGATTGAGGACCATCGGGAGCAGCCAGACCACTGAACAGTCAACACATCATTGTATTTTATATTGTTTTATATTGTATATTTTTATATTGCAATGTTTGTTGTTTTTATATATTGAATTTGGCTATAGCAGATTTATGGCCATGAGTGCAAATTTTGTATATATATATATTTTTTAAATATAGTAACTACTGTTTGGTAGGTTTTATTTGTTTGCTGTGAATTCCCTGCTTCTGTGTTGTCTTGCAATGTTTAGTGCTGTGCTTTTAATAAAGTTGACTACTTTTCTAACTTGTGTGGTGAACACTTTGGTTACTAAAGTCCTTTCCAGAGCTCTTGTGTTTTACCTAATTTTTAGCATTTATTACAACTGGGATGCAATTGTAACTTTTTTCACGTCCCTTGAAATTGTTGCCTATATTTCTTTTTTTGTTTTTTGTTTTTGAACTATATTTGTATTAAACAACACAGAACAACACAAATCAAAATGTTACATTCCTTGACATGACAACCAGAAATCAGCGAGACAATATATACAACACAATATTGGACTAACATAAAAAAATATATACATAATATAAAAAAAATATATATAGTAAAAATATAGTAAATAATAATAACAAAAGTACAACACAAGTCTCCTTTCAGGCAAAAAAATATATTGTTAGGGGCATCCACCTCCTCTGAAAAATGTCAACCCTCAACTATAGCTGGGCAGTCAGCCTCCATCCCATACACCTCTCTCAGCTTCCGCTTCCTATGTGCCAGCGTAGGTGGCTGTGGTTTCATCAATTCAATGTTACCATTTTTCTAGCAGTCATCAAGAGTATATGCTATAAATACATTTGGTTATTGGTACATATGTCTTCAGGAGCCAGATCAAATATAAAGTTTCTCGAACTAAATGGTAAGTCAACTCCTAAAATTGTATTTATCTCTCCCTTCACCTCCTGCCAAAAAAAAGCATCTTTGGGCAGTCCCAAAATATGTGTGCGTGGCCGCCCACCAGTCCACACTCCCTCCAGCAATTCATTGCCGAGGGGATATCTACAAACCTTGAAACTACCAGAGGTGTCCTAAAAAATCGCATCTTCATTTTCCAATCAAACTCCTTCACATGTTACTATTAATATCCCTGTGACAGCCAGTACATA
>JAINUG010001493.1:0-21791 GCA_029706075.1 Aldrovandia affinis
GCCATGTAGAACCAATTCAGAGATTAGTTGTATGAACTCACCAGGAAGAAATAAATAATAATTTAGATGAAAAAAAGCACACCAGACTTAAAAGATCAATCCCAGATGTTGCTTGAAGTTGATGAACCTGGACACATCATTCAGGATACAATTTGAACCTATTGTTGATGTAATAGGGAGCTGTGCTAAAATATCATTTTCATAATTTGCTGTGTGCAATATGCATTGCATTGTAATATGTGTCTGGCAGGAGCGTTGCTAGACTTTAAGCACTACTGGGGCCAGGGCCCCCAGCACTCACAGCCTAAAAAATATATGTATTATGTGTTAAATCAACACTCATACCCAAGTTCAACAGTGACAATAAACTTAAGAGCAAATGTGCTTAACACACACACACACACACACACACTCAAATTTGTGATAATCTCATGGAGAATCAATGGGTCATTCCATGTCCAATCACTGGGGCTAAACACCACCCACATCAGTTCTTGCTGCCACTACATCAGACAGTACAAAATGATGAAAGAGATGCTGTTCAAGTATTTTTTTAATAAAAATATACTGTTGCAAAGATATAAGTACATTTATTTTAGCGAAGTCAGCTATTTTGTTTGCAGATAGTCCATTTCCTGTAACTCAAATATTTTCAAAATTATGACTTTTTGACTACAACTCATGACTAGAATGGCCATACATCCTGGTTTCCCAACAAATGTCTGAAAATGCTTAATGAGTAAGCTCACCTCAAAACCATCCCCAAACGAACCCTATCACAGGCCCCGGGGCCATCACATTTCAGAGCTCTTGAATGCGAGATGACCCGTAAATTATTCCTGGCTCTCATCTACTGATGGGTTCAAAAATGAGTTCTTGGGTTCAAAAATGACCATGATCATGATCCTACGGTCACCTGACAGTGCTTGGGCATGTCTCCTTTTTACTGGAAGAGAGCCTGGATTCTTTGTGAATGCAAAATCTCGGCTCAAAACTATTCCTTCCCATTGGCCCATTTTGCTAATTAATTAGCTTCACACTACATATACAGGAGGAATAACTATAACTCTCACCTATTCACATTCTAGTTGGATGGGATTACCATTATGAACATTTAGAATGATGAAAAACATTCTGATCATCACAGGAAATATATGTATACTGAAATATAGAAAAATGCTGATCGTTACAAAACATTAACTATAGGACTCTAATCATCGAAAAGGGCAAGACATTCACGCAATAGGATCGGAATACCTCACAGTGCAAATTACAACTGTCTTTTTCTCTCCTTGTTAATAACCAATTCAACCAGAAATCAGTCTACTTGTTCTTGGCTTTCATCCTGAGATGTAGGCTTACTGTCGCATCAGCAGGCAGGTATGTTTTTATCATTCTGGCTAGACAGAACCTATTTTTATCCTTTCTTACCAAGGTTTTTTAAGATGCACAGGAACACGTTCAGAGGTAAGTGGCAGTAGAAAAAAATAAGAAAAGCATTGTCAATGAACATCTGCAGCTCGAGTTCGGACCCCCATTGGAACAGTGTGCCAGCATGTCAGCAGCTTGATTAGCAAGCTTAGGAATGTGCTTTAGTGGTGACTTATGAAAGGGTAGTCACTAAAGCCTTCTACTGTGTGTTTGTACTGGGGAACCTGGAACTGATATTGAGGGAGATTGGAAAAGGATGAAGGGCACTTTGGCTTTTTAAAAGAAATATTCACTTTTGCGAGGTTGGCCTGCAGAGAGGATCTGTTTTCTTTACCTGTGATGGCTATCATGCAAAAGTCAATTAGCCACCGTCCTGATATGAGTGGGTGTAATTTCAACGCACATGCTTGTTGCTTCTGTTCATCATCCGTAATCCGAAATCCGTAATCCAATGAAAGAAAGTGCTCTGAAATGTCAAATGTCAAGTCATTGTATTCAAGTCAGTAGCCTATACTGTCTGTATCAAAAACAAACAAAAAAATCACGGCCTGTGCCGCCTTGTGCGTGTGGTTGAAAAACTGTGTCGCCCCCACACCTGTCAGGACTCAACTAACCCCTCCAAAAACCCAGAAAAATACTTCTTAAAAGTCCATCATGTGTCCTTAGAAGTTGGGCGGGACCCACTAACAACGGCCAATAAAAAGCTTATATTGTTCATTTTTCAGATAGGCCAAACTACAACTCCAATATAGGACGTTTTTCACAAATAATAAACATAAAGCTATTTTGGCTCCAACAATGCTCTATGTAATGAACAGGAACTGTCAGCCCTTCAACTTAAACTTAAACTCCATTTTGAGGCATGAATGAGGTGGTAAAGGTTGGTGTGTCTATTTTACACAAACAAATTTTACCATGTCCTTTGCCTCAAAATTGAGTTTATTAAGTTTATTTTATTACTTTATCTTTTAATATTCAAAAGTAAATGCTGTCAGAACATTTCACACAAAAAAACAAGCAAAAACAAAAACAGGCTCAGTACTCATTTGTCTCTATTCCCTTCTTTTTGTCCTGGTTCAAGGATGTAAAAAAGACAGTTTTATAAATGTTGTGGGAGGTTCAGAAATCCTCAGTAATTGTGAGTGACAGCTGGCCCTCAGTCGTGTAGGAAGGCTATCTCAGGAGTATGGATATGATGAAGTGACGGTTTGACGTTGAGCTCTACAGACAGCTGCCCATATGTGGAGCAGTACTGTCTCCTGTGCTCTGCCAGGGGCTGCCACGACAGCCTTATGCTCCCCAAACAGTGATCGCTGTAGCTCTGTCATAAATCCTTGCATAGGTGCACAACACAGAGATTGCTGTAGCTCTGTGGTAAAAGCTTACATTGGCACATACCACAGAGATCGCCGTAGCTCTGTCATGGATCCTTACATAGTTGCACACCTAGCAATCGCTGTAGCTATGTCATAGATCCTTACGTAGTCATACACCACAGCCATCTCTGTAGCACTGTCATCGTTGCTTAGCTAGGAGCACACCCCAGCGATCACTGTAGCTCTTGTTATGGATCCTTATATAGGCGCTCACCCAGCGATCTCTGTAGCTCTGTCATAGATCCTGACATGGGCGCACACCACAGTGATTGTTGTAGCTCTGTTATGGCTCCTTACATAGACGTATGCCTAGCAATCGCTATAGGTCTATCTGTTATGGACCATTACATAAGCGCACGCCACAGTGATCGCTGTAGCTCTGCAATGGATCCTTATATAGGCACACACCCAGCAATCGTTGTAGCTCTTTCAGTGCACATCCAGCGATCACTGTGGCTCGGTCATAGATTCTTACATAGGAGCACACCCCACCCAGCCATCGTTGTAGCTCTTTCATACATCCAGAGCTAGGTCCACACCCAGTGATTGCTGTAGCTCTGTCATAGATTCTTACATACTAGGTGCACACCCAGCGATTATTTTTGAATAATTTGATTCTCATGCCCACATATCTTAGCCTAGTGACTCAGATTTTTAATCAAAATATAGCTGTTCCCTGCCTCGAATCATTCTTTTAACTTGTGGCTACCCCAATATAATAAGAGTAAGAAGAATACATAAGAATACATAATGACGAGAACGGGCCATTCAGCCCATCTAGGCACCATTACCAGCTTCGGTGTGCAAGCTAACTTCCTAAAAGGTGTACTAATAAGTTCATGGAACTCTACAAATGTGGCTTCGAGATCAAGAATCTTGCTGACCAAAGCCCTCCCTCCAGAAACGCAATCACACTGCGCTGCCAATGGCTACATTTTAACCCCTAAGTATATCAGCCTGACAGAGACAGAGACACCAAATCAATAAAATTACAACCCGTACCGATGTTGTTCCAAACAGACAGGTGCAGAAATGATGAATGGCAATAAGACCCCTTTTTATAGCTAACCTAGCTAACGATAGGTCCAGTTGCAAGCGAGCTAGCAACAGCCAACCGAAACAGATACCTCTTAACTAAACCCTTAAAGTTAAACTAAACTAGCTAGTTATCTAATATTCCCCAGCTCTTGGATTTGCTCCTGAGAGGGCAAAAAAGCCCATAAAAAACCTCACGTCAGCTAAAGGTAATGCCGAAAGTTGCCAAACCTAGATGGGGAAAAAATACTCCCTCTCTGTCCCCTAATGGCAACAATAGTTAACCTTAGGAGCAAATCCGCATACCGTTTTAGAGTAAAACACCAAAATTCAATCCCAATAATCTCAATCACCAAAAACACAAGCAAACAACCTGCTGTAGCATCTCAGCAAGTTTTCTGCATGAACCTAATAAAGATAAAGATGCAACATAACATAAAGAACAAGATGGAAATTTTTGCCATAAAAAATATCCAAACTGTCCTCACCTTAGTGTGTTGTGACTTTGTTCTCCAACAACCAAATATATGTTCTCTGGTTAAAGAGGGTGTTCAACCATTTTAGTGGTTGAACACCTCAGCTCACTTTTGGGTGTCATATCAAAGGGTGTGCACACTTGTGTACATATGATATTTTACATTTAGATTTTTAATAAATTAGCACAAATGAAAAACGTAATTTCACTTTGTCATTATGGGCTATTTTGTGTAGAATTTTGAGACAAAAAATGAACTTAATCTATTGTAGAATAAGTCTGTAACGCAATGAAACGTGGAGAGGGTGAAAGGGGTGTGCAGACTTTCCAGCTTGACTGTATACAGTGGGTTCGGAAAGTATTCAGACCCCCTTCAATTTTTCACTCTTTGTCATATTGCAGCCATTTGCCAAAATCAATTAATTTCTTTTTTTTCCTCGTTCATGCACACACAGCACCCAATATTGTCAGAAAAACACAGACTTGTAGAAATGTTTGCAGATTTATTACAAAATAAACACTGAAATATCACATGGCCATAAGTATTCAGACCCTTTGCTGTGACACTTGTATATTTAACTCAGGTGCTGTCCAATTCTTCTGATCATCCTTGAGATGGGCCTACACCTTCATTGGAGTCCAGCTGTGCTTAATTATATTGATTGGACTTGATTTGGAAAGGTACACACCTGTCTATGTAAGGTCCCACAGTTGACAGTGCATGTCAGAGTAAAAACCAAGCCATGAAGTCCTAGGAACTCTCCATAGACCTCCGAGATAGAATTGTGTTGAGACATAGATCTGGGGAAGGGTATAAAAACATTGCTAAAGCATTGAAAGCACCCAGGAGAACAGTGGGCTCCATCATTGTGAAATGGAATAAGTTTGAAACCACCACAACTCTTCTTAGAGCTGGCCGTCTGGCCAAACTAAGTGACCGGGCAAGAAGGGACATGGTCAGGGAGGTGACCAAGAACCCAATGGCCACTCTAAGAGAGCTTCAGAGTTCCTCTGCAGCGATGGGAGAACCTGGTAGAAGGACAAACATCTCTGCAGCACTCCCATCAATCAGACCTTTATGGTAGCACTTGGCATTCAGGCCAAAAATGTCAATTTGTGTCTCATCAGACCGGATAATCTTTTTCCTGATGCTCTTAGAGTCCTTTAAGTACCATTTGGCAAACTCCAGGTGGGCTGTCATATGCCTTTCACTCAGAAGTAGCTTCCGTCTAGTCACTACCATAAAGGTCTGATTGAAGGGAGTGCTGCAGAGATGTTTGTCCTTCTACCAGGTTCTCCCATCGCTGCAGAGGAACTCTGAAGCTCTCTTAGAGTGGCCATTGGGTTCTTGGTCACCTCCCTGACCATGTCCCTTCTTGACCATGTCCCTTCTTGCCTTGGCCACAGTCACACCTGAGCCAAGTGAAAGTGATAGGACTAACGGCCAGCTGAAAGCCATTTTAAGGCCTATTTAAAGGGCTGATTGTCACTACACTGAGAGAGGAGTAGGAACGTGAGTTGGAAGGAGTTACTGTGTTTGTTTGAAGAGCGAGAATACCCGTGGAAGTCAGTTGACCAGCCAGGATTTAAAGAGAGTGTTGGAGTGTGTGTTTGTGTGTGTATTGGATTGCTTTGGATTTTGACTACGGACTGGATTGCGGACTTGGAACTGGATTTTGGAATTGGAACGGACATTGACAACGAGATAAGGATTGCGGACTTTGTGTTTGTATTCCCCTGAAGACCTCACCCTTTGTTTTGTGTTGTCAAGTGTTCGTTTAATAAATTATCATTTTTGTTTTGAATACTGCCTCCTCTGTGTTCTTCAACTTGCCTACGCCCTCTGCAAGGTCCGTGAGTGTCGCCCAACCCCTGGGGACACCACATATGGTGGAGAATGCGGGCAGAGGGCATCACTTACAGGCAAGAGGAGGTAGTACAACAGAAGAAAAAATTCTATATGGAGCTTTTGAACCCAGAGTGGATGTTGGACCCGAAAATCTTCTCCTGGCTTGAGAGCGATGGGAGAAGACACCTGTCACTCGATCAACGTGAGGTGATTGCAGATTTCTTAAAGATGTCAGAGCGCACCCAAAGACGGACACTGGAACGGTGCCCTCTTTTCTTGATGACGAGCCTGGATGCCGTGTCCGAAGTTGTGAGGGTGATGCACCAGGAGACTTGGGACAAGGAGCAGGCCCAGCTGGCACAAAGTGAAACCCACCAATGCCTATGCTGCCTGGCATCAACCCAGTGAGTGCTTCTGGAAGGGAGAAGTTGGCTGGGAAGACCCAAAGGAGGAAGCCCAGGACTATGCCTGCTTGGTGGCGCCCCCTAGAGAAAATGTCCCAGGTAAGCCGCAAAAGCAGCATACAGGTGTGCTGATTTGGAGTCAGAGTTAGAAGAGGCACAAGTTGTGATCAGGGGCAAAGAGGATGAGATCCAGAAATTGGAGCAATGTTGTCGGGACCAGAGGGAGGACCTGGTGAAGAACCAGAGACGGGCGGCCATGGTGGAGGACCAATGGCGAGTCACCCTCCAGGAGGTCCAACAGCTGAAGAGTGCCCAGACTGAGCTGGACAGGGCAAAGGTGGAGTTGGGGACCTCAGAGGAGCGCCACCTGCTGGCAGTGGGGCAACTGCAGGAGGAGCACACTGACTTGCTGAGAGTGCTGGGAATCATGGCTGGGGAGCTGGAAAAGGAGAAGGCATCCCTTGTCGATGAAGTGAGGCGGGTAGAGGCCCACAACCTGGCACTCGAAGAGAAGGTGAAAACCCTATCCAAGATGTTGGAGGGAAAGAATCGGCAGTGTCTGGACATCCAGGAGTCCCAGGACCAGGCCAAAGAGGAGTATGCCAGGGCCTTGGAGGATGTAAAGACCAGTCTCGCCCAGAAGGAGGCGGAGTTAAGGAAAGCAGCGGAGAACCATTCGTCCAAGGCGGAGAAACTCCGGAGCCAAGTGGAGCAAGAGCGTGAGGGAAGGCGGGAGCTAGAGGCACAGTTAGAGCAGGTGAAGACCCTTGCATTACAACAAGAAAAGAAAATGTTGAAATTACAGGAACTTCACCAAACTACCTCTGCAGCCCTCCTAATAGAACAAAGGAGAAATGAAGAGCTTCCTCTACTGCGAGAGGAAGTGAATAACTTAAAGCAGAGGCTGGACCGAAAAGAAGCCCAGCAGCGGGCCACAGAAAACTTGTTTTGTGAAGTCCTGAAAGTCCAAACTGAGACTCTGCTGGATCTACAAGACCGACTGGAAGGGGTGAGTGCGGAACTTCAGTACATAAAACGTGTTCCTGTTAAAGATTCTGGCACACAGGTGGAGCTCTCACAGCCAGTGGAGCCAGCAGGAGGCGATGACCAGATAGGGGAATCTAAGTGGGAGCGATGGTCCTCAGTCCCACTCAGCTGGCCAGACCTTGAAAGTGAACTGGAGGAACAGCAGTTTGTGGAGGATGAGCTATGGTGGGACCATAGCGTGGAGGAAAGCCTCTTGGCAATAGCAGAGGCCTGGTGGACCACCCAACGCTCTCCAGAAGTGGTGAGTACATCTCCTTCCCTGAAATTGAGGACCAAGAGAAGAAAAGTGGATATTGGAAATTCTCCACTGAAGAGAAATGGGAAACGGAACAGGCAGATATTTCAATGGAATGACCGTCGGAAGCGTGTGTGGAGCAGAGATGCCAGAAAGACAAAGAGAAAATCAAGTGTTGTGAAGAACATGTTTTCCCTGGTGGCCAAGCCTAATCACCTGGAAGAGGAGTGGAAGTGGCAGAAAAGGCCAAAGAGAGGAACACGGATTCTGGAATGGCACAAGGTTCACTGGAGGAGCCATGAACAGCTGGTGAAGCACAGAGCCCGAGGGGTGATCGGTCTGTCCGTGGAGCCCAGAGCCTGTACCCACTGGAGGCCAGTTGGTGGCAAACAAGGTGAGCGACTTTCACCATTTCCTAACGGCTTGCATACGTTCTTGCAGGTGATGAATGGAGAGGGAATCTGGACATTTGATCCTGGTGGAGCACTGCCTGAGTGGACCTGGAGAGGGGGCCCCTCCTGGTGGCTGCTGGACATAGGCCGCTCAGCCCTCCCGAGGTCAGAGCTGAGGAGGAGGGTGTGTGGCAGCCCAAGGGGCTGCACAACAAAATTGCTGCCTGGCCTACAACACATGGGAGCCAGGAAACACTACATTTCCCAGCAGGCCACAGTCACACCTGAGCCAAGTGAAAGTGATAGGACTAATGGCCAGCTGAAAGCCATTTTAAGGCCTATTTAAAGGGCTGATTGTCACTACACTGAGAGAGGAGTAGGAACGTGAGTTGGAAAGAGTTACTGTGTTTGTTTGAAGAGCGAGAATACCTGTGGAAGTCAGTTGACCAGCCAGGATTTAAAGAGTGTTGGAGTGTGTGTTTGTGTGTGTATTGGATTGCTTTGGATTTTGACTACGGACTGGATTGCGGACTTGGAACTGGATTTTGGAATTGGAACGGACATTGACAACGAGATAAGGATTGCGGACTTTATGTGTTTGTATTCCCCTGAAGACCCCACCCTTTGTTTTGTGTTGTCAAGTGTTCGTTTAATAAATTATCATTTTTGTTTTGAATACTGCCTCCTCTGTGTTCTTCAACTTGCCTACGCCCTCTGCAAGGTCCGTGAGTGTCGCCCAACCCCTGGGGACACCACAATATAAACATCAAACAAAAAGTTCGGAAATTTGTGTTTGGTAGATTATTTATCTGTTGTAACAATGCTTCTTGGCATACCATTGGAAAGCCTGTTTATTTACCTTTTAAATGGTGCCCCATTTGTAAGGAACATGCATTTGTGGGATGAGCAGCACAGCTGAGTATGTGGGTTGCGCCCATGAAAAATTTGCCAAATCTTCTCTGCCAATGCCAAACAGCTTATTCTGATGTTGCTATTGACTCTTGTTTTGAGCTTCCGGTACCCCCAGGTGCTGACAATCAGGTGCCTGATTGGCACCTGATTGGCAGCACCTGTGAGCATGGGCCCTCCTACAGTGGTCAATTGGTGTCTGCTCCAAGAATCGGCATGTCACGTTTGTCTGATCTCGATAAGGCCCGTGCAATAGGGTAACTTCAAACTGGTGTTCCGCAAAAGCAAGTTGCGGCATTATTTGGAGTGAGCCCTAGTACCATCTCCAAACTGAAGGCCAAGTTCCATGAAACGGGGGATGTCAGAGACAGACCGTGAAGTAGGCGTCCCAAGAAGACGACACCCCAAGAAGACCGGTTCCTCACCCTTTCAGCACTTAGGAACCGTAGGCTGTCTTCTACAGATTTGCAGTCAAGGTTTGCAGGACGATATGGCACACGGCTCTCGGCCCAGACAATCCGGAACAGACTGCACGCAGCCAATCTCAGGGCTCATAGGGCTGCCAGGAGGCCTGCCATGACTGCCCTTCACCATCAGGCCTGTTTGCGCTGGTGTCGGCAACACCTGCACTGGAACCTGAACATGTGGAGGAACGTTATGTTCAGCGATGAGTCCAGATTCTGCCTACGGAAGTTGGATCGTAGGGTCAAAGTGTGGAGAAGACGGGGAGAACGCTATGCTGATTGCTGCACCAATAGAGTAACACCTTTTGGTAGAGGCAGTGTGATGGTGTGGGGCGGCATCTCCATCACTGGAAAAACGAGGCTTGTCATCATTGGAGGCAATCTCAATGCAGAGAGATATCGAGATGAGATTCTGCAACCAGTGGCAATCCCATATCTCCACAGTCTGGGACCGAACTCCATCCTCCAAGATGACAATGTTCGCCCCCACAGAGCGGGGTTTATCAGAGACTACCTCCAGAATTTGGGAGTAGAGAGAATGGAATGGCCTGCCAACAGTCCTGACCTCAACCCAATTGAACACTTGTGGGATCAGCTTGGGCGTGCTGTTCGTGCTAGAGTGACCAACACAACCACATTGGCTGACTTGCGACAAATCCTGGTTGAGGAGTGGAATGCCATCCCACAGCAGTGTGTGACCACGCTGGTGACCAGCATGAGGAGGAGGTGCCAGGCTGTTGTGGCTGTGTATGGTTCTTCCACACGCTACTGAGGTTCCTGACTGTTTGTTAAATGAATAAATTATAAAATTGCCAATATGTCTTGTTTCTTCCTTGTTACTGATAGACTTCAATCATCCAATCCACCAAACAACACCAAACAAGAGTCAATAGCAACAGCAGAATAAGCTGTTTTGCATTGGCAGAGAAGATTTTTCATGGGCACAACCCACATACTCAGCTGTGCTGCTCATCCCACAAATGCATGTTCCTTACAAATGGGGCACCATTTAAAAGGGAAATAAACAGGCTTTCCAACGGTATAAAATGTATTGCCAAGAAGCATTGTTACAATAGAAAAATAATTACCAAACACAAATTTCCGAACTTTTTGTTCGATGTTTTATATATATATATATATATATATACGTATATGTATATATGTGTTCTTTACTGCAATTGTTATGTGTATTAAATGTGCATATGTATTGTGGGAATGAAGAAATACATTCAAATAAGAGAACAAAACCAGACTCACAAACTCTGCTATGTTGGTGAGTCAGTCACATTGGGGAGAGTGGCCCCACTGTATAGGTCCACTGCCGGCCAAATAATGTTTTAAAGCTTATTTTTAATGTGTTGGGGAACGTTCTGAAAACCTGTTGTGATTTTAAGTTCTTGTGGTTTTTTTCAGGTCAAACGCATGTCCTTAAAATATTTTCCTGCAAGCAGTTTGTCAGTGCTTAAAAATATTATTATAAAATCTTTGCTACAGTTTTACTCACCACAGCCATAGGCAACCTTAATATAACATTACTATAGTCGCTTTATCAAGGATGTACAGTATATCACTGCTAGCAATTTAGTTTCACCACAGTGTAGTATTGGATGTGAGCTGAAGTCTGTTGTGCGAATTCTCTTGCATGCCTGGTTTTCCATGTGCATAATTTAGCTTACACTTTCAGTATTTCCATATATTATATGCAAGCTGTTAAAGCAGAATGTAACTATGAAGCAGAGCAAGCTCATTATTTATTTAGGTATTCATGAAAAAAGCAATGATTAATTAAGCAATGATTAATCAATTAACCAATGATGAATTATTACGTATGTGAGTGTGTGTGTATATGTTGATAGCCCCTTTGTCATTTCAAGACTGAAGATGGAGGATTCAGTAAATGGATGGCTGGTTAGCCTGGTTGAGGTAAAATCATTTTGCCAGAGTGACTAGTGTGAAACGTACAGACACCCCAGCTAGCTCTGGAGCTCATGCTTTTTGAAATGCAGCAGGGAGCAGTAGGCCAGCAGTGTGTCTGTGACCCTTTCCTGGCCTGGGTCTGTGCCATTGTGCACTCCCCAAAGACCTTTAGCATTAGCTTCCTCTACTCGTGTCCCTGGGCATCCCTCACTCAGCGGTTTGTGATGGACATTACAGGGGATCAGAACACTCCAGGGGCGACTGGACTGAGCTGACCATTGTTCTCAAGCTCAGCTCTCTCGCCCACTGAATGAGTTGAAAATGTCATGCACAAACAAAGCAGTGAATGGGTAACATAGCCGACTCTGCAAAGGGCCTGGTGAGTAAGCCCGTCATATCCTGTAGATGTCCATTGGTGTGGCTAGAGCTGGATGGCTGAGGCTCTGTTAGCTGGACAGACCATAATGACAGGGTGTGATGAGCTAGGCTCAATCCCTCCTTCTCAAAGGAACTATTGTCAGCTGCTGGGGAAGAGGGCTCAGCAGACCAGTCGATTGATTGGTGCCTATAATGAAGGAGCTATGGACCATGTTGGGGAAAGTTACAATAATAATGGTACTGGATTTCAATTATATAGTGCTTTTCACAATCTCAAAGCATCTTCAATTATCCCCCCCCATGAGCCTGCCACCTGCAACTACGGGACCAGCCACTCCCCTGGGACCAGCAGTGACAAAGGCACCGAACTGCCTCCTTTGAGACAGAACTCGCCAAGCTGTCGACTGTGATTCCAATACACACAGTGAAGCTTTCTTTGCATGCGGCTCATGAGGGCTTCCCTCCCTCTTTCTCCTGGGGCGGACAGCTAATCGCCGCCCCCAAGTGGGACTCCAAGCCAGAGCTGGGCTGGGCAATCTGCACTCCGGACAAGTGCCTTTACCAGTTGTGCTACCCGGGAGCCGCTTCTCAAAGCACTTCTTAGTGAATGGGGGAAGCTCACCACAACCACTAATATGTAACACCCTTTCTGGCACCATTTTGCACCAGAAAGCTCACCACACATCAGCTGAGGTGGGGATAGAGGGAGGAAATCATTGAGGCAATTAAACACGGAAGTGTGCATTCTATCACAGTAAGAGTCATCTCGTTGTGTTCTAGTAAGTGTTGGTTACCCGGTGTTAGACTTCGCCTGTAGTTTCTGCATTCGCTGCCTGTTTTCACTTGTTGCAGTAGCAGCTCTCGTTACTTTGTTAGCTTAATTAGTAGCTTGTTGCTTTTGTTCCACTGTTTATTAGTTTCGATTACTAGCTTCAGTCGCTGCTTAGAAGATTTAGTTCAAAGTTGATTGATACTTAAGCGTTTCAATCGGTTTGTTTTAACAGGCGTAGCACCCGTGTCTGTAGTTGATTAGTGGGAGGATCCTGTGAGTTGGTAATTAGTCTCTATTGTTGTCAGGGGCATTCGCCACATATAAGCAACCATAGTTGTGATTCGCGGCAGCCTCACCTTCCTAGCCTCCCCGGACGAACACTCGGCGGACAAAGACGAAGGAGTCTACCTACAGGAGTCCACCGAGGGGGGCCAGCTAGGGAGTGCTCGCCACATGGTAAGTATCATAGTTTTGTATCTCCTATTCTACTTCCTCTGCATCTAACACTACATGCTACCTCCTATCCCAGTCCATGTCTCCTCTTCTAGATTTCCTAGAAGGAGAGATTCTACTCACACCGAAACCTCTCCAATCTCATCCACCCTCCTAGATCTCCCGGTGTCGACGTGGTGGTAGCAGGCGGACTATGGAACTGCCAGTCCGCTGTCCGGAAGGCCGATTTCATCTCGGCCCAGGCCTCCCTACTCTACTCTGCAGTTCCTGGCGCTCACGGAGACGTGGATCACTCCTCAGAACACGGCCACCCCTGCAGCTCTCTCCGCTGCCTACACCTTCTCCCACACTCCACGACCCACAGGTAGAGGTGGAGGGACAGGTATACTGATCTCCCCCCTGTGGAGATTTGGTATTGTTCCTCTTCCTCACTTCTCATCCTCCTCCTTTGAATTTTATGCTGTCACTGTTCCATGTAAACTGCACATCATTGTTCTTTATCCCCCTCCAGGTCCACTGGGGAGTTTCCTAGATGAGATGGATGCCCTACTCAGCACTTTCCCTGAGGATGGCACTCCCGTCTTACTCCTCGGTGACTTAAACCTGCCGCTGGAGACCCTTCAGACCTCTGCATTCCTCCCGCTGCTTCAGTCCTTCGACTTCACCCCATCCACCCACAAGGCCGGTAACCAACTGGACCTGATCTTCACTAGGAACGTCACATCACCCAACATTACGGTATCTCCTCTACATGTGTCTGACCATTGCTTTCTGTCTTTCTCCCTCCCCCTCCCCTCTGGGCCTAAACCATCCTGACCTGCTCCCACTGTCCTTGTCCGTCGCAACCTCCGCTCTCTCTCCCCATGCCCTGTCAGCTACTGTTCTATCTTCCTTCCCCCTACTGATGCCTTCTCTCACCTACCTGCTGAGGAGGCATCGTCCCTACTTTCCTCTCTCTCCTCCTCCTTTGACTCACTCTGTCCTCTATCCACTAAACCTGCACACCTCCGGCCCCCACCCCTGGCTAACCGACTCCATTTTGGGCTAACCGACTGAAACTGCGAGCGACAGAAAGGAAATGGAGAAAATCCAAATCCTGTAGCTCTGACTGATTTCCACACACTCCTGACTTCCTTCTCCTCTAACCTCTCCTCTGCTAAGTCTGCATTTTCCTTTCCAAAATTCAATCTTCAGTTTCTAACCTCGTAAACTCTACTCTCGTTTTCCTCTCTCCCCACCCTCCTCCTCCCCCACCCTCCTCTCTAACCGCGGATGACTTCGCATCCTTCTTTCACGAGAAGGTCGATGAATCGCAACTCCTCCCCCAACCTCTCCTTCACCCATCTCGTTACCTAAACCTCTCACCCCTCTGTCCTCCTTCTCGCCCCTCCCTGACTCAGACACCCTTCAACTTGTTCTCTCCCACCGTCCCACCACCTGCCCTCTTGATCCCATTCCTTCCCCCCCTTCCAGTCCATTGCTATGGACATCCTCCCCTTTGTCTCCAATGTCAATAACTCCTCTCTTTCCTCTAGCTACGTCTCCTCTTCCCTCAAATGCGCTCATGTTGTCCCCTCCTCAAAAACCCTCTCTGATCCTGCTGTCATTTCAAACTACCGACTTGTCTCTCTCCTCCCATTCCTTTCCAAAACGTTAGAGCGGCCTGTCTATAACCAATTGTCTGCTCATCTCTTACAGAACGACCTGTTTGATCCCAACCAATCTGGGTTCAGAGCAGGCCACTCCACAGAGACTGCTCTCCGTGCGGTCACTGAGGCTGTTCACGGGGCTAAGTTCCAATCCCTTAGCTCCGTCCTCCTCCTCCTCGACCTGTCGGCAGCATTCGACACCGTGGACCACCGGAGCCTGCTCTCATCTCTCGTCGAGATGGGAATCTCTGGATCTGCGTTGACATGGTTCGAGTTCTACCTGGCTGACTGGTCACCAGGTGGCCTGGAGAGGATCCCTCTCCTCTCCCCACGCCCCTCTCTGGAGTCCCACAGGGCTATTTTTTTCTCTGTACACCAAGTCACTTGGCTCTGTTATTTCTGCTCATGGTTTTCCTATCACTGTTATGCCAATGACACTCAACTTCTCTCTCCTTCTCTCCATCTGATGCCCAGGTCCCGGCACGGATCTCTGCATGCCTGGCTGACATCTCCGCATGGATGTCCACCCACCACCTGAAGTTGAACCTGGGGAAGACAGAGCTCTTCCTCCCCAGCGAAGGATCCCCGATGATTAATGCGTCAATCACCGTGGAAGGCTCCATAGTGTCTCCGTCCCAGTCTGCCAGGAGTCTTGGTGTAACCCTGGAGAACCAGCTGTGCTTCTCGAGCCATATTGCAGCGATCACTCGGACCTGCGATTCTCCCTCCACAACATCCGGAGGATTCGGCCGTTCCTCACCCAGAGGCCACACAACTCCTAGTCCAGGCCCTGGTGATCTCACGTCTGGACTACTGCAATTCCTTGCTGGCAGGCCTACCGTCCTGTACCATCAAACCACTGCAACTAGTCCAGAATGCCGCTCGTCTGGTGTTCAACCAGCCGAAGTTCACCACGTCCGCCACCCTCTACTCTCCTCTCTGCACTGGCTCCCCATTGCAGCACGCATCAGATTCAAATCACTGGTGCTTGCTTTTCAAGCGGGCAGAGGTACTGCTCCCCCTTACCTCCAGTCACTCATCACTCCCTACACCCCTCCCCAGACCCCTCGCTTCGCCTCTTCTGGTAAACTGACTGTCCCTTCCCTCCGGGCGCCTGGCAGCCGCTCCTCACGGTCTCGCCTCTTCTCTATCCTGATGCCTCGCTGGTGGAGACGACCTTCCTGTCCCGGTCAGGACCGCGGAATCACTTGCGATCTTCCGCAAGAGACTCAAAACCTACCTCTTCAGACTCCACTACCACTGAACTCTGTCCATCTAGCTAAATTGTCTTCACCACTGTTTACTTGTTCAACACTATAAAAAAATATATATATAAAAATTACACTAACTTTTTCCTTCCCAGTGTTACAGGTATGGTACGCAGATGGCTGCAATGATGTCTATTGCTGTATTACTGCACTGATCTCATGCACTAACTATGATTGTTCCTACCATGTATTAATGCACATCTTTTAAGTCGCTCTGGATAAGAGCATCTGCTAAATGCTTAAAATGCTTAAAATGTTAAATGAAAGAGGTCAGATTGAGAGAACTAGGTTGATTAACACACTCCTTTCCCACAACACACATAGTAATGTCATCACGCCCCTTTCCCCAGCACACATAGTGATGTCATGTCTGCAGCCATTGCTTCTCAAAAAAAGCTCTCAGTAACAAGCTGCATATATAGTACACAGCACAGCCTGATTGGTTATGGCCACACCCACAAAGCCCATTGCCCGCTCGTTAGAGTTAGAGGGTGTGAGGGTTTGAGTCCTCTCTCCAAGAGCCATCTGAAGAGTGACAGTAACCAGCATGGTCAGGTGTCACTTTGTCTGTCCACATCAGTCTCAGTCTAATGGGCCTGAATAAATTGTATTCCCTCCCTCCCCCCCCTTAACCCTCCTGTCTCACAGATACTGATACCAATATACAGAACATGCAGCTGTATAGACGATGCACATAATATACAGCTACATCTGTGATAGACTGTATGTGTTATGTTTCTGCATGTCTGTTCGGTTGTTTTTGTTCTTTGTTTTATTTATCTTTCATTATTCATCATTCTGTCACGTTCTGTTCCTGTCTGTCATCGTTCCTGCTTATTCGAGATCCACTCCATGTCTTTTGTCATGCACTGCGGGGAAATTCTGTTTCGTTTTCCATCTTAGCTTATTATCTCATTTTACTTCCTTCTTACTTTGTATTACACTTTGTATATATTAGTTAGATGTATGTAGTACTAACCAACTTTAACTACTAACATTAGGGATTTAGATTAAGTTACTAACACTACTAATCACTAATTATCTCACGCTTCTAACTATCGCTATCATTCATTCTCTCTCGTTGTCCTATCCCTGTACGCTTCTCACGTTTCACTTCATCTGCACGCTGATTTCATAGGCGTTCCTCCCCTTCTAACTATGCACGTGTCTGCCTGCTCTTCCAGGTCGTTTATTGTCTATGTGTTTGTGTTATTCCCAGTCCGTGTGTCTTTCGTTTCCCCTCGTTATGGTATTAACGAATCCCATTGTTTTCACCTGTGTTCCTACCCCTCTCCTCCCAGTCACACCTGATTCTATTGTGTTACCCTTCCTGCTTGTATTTAAGTTCCGTGTTTATGTTCATTCCCGTCAAACGTTGATCTTTATTCCCTGTGCCGATTTCGAGTAAGCCAGAGTCTGTAGCATTTTTCCTTAGACACCCCTTCTGTTTTCACTTCGAGTTTGCCTGCCGATTCTGTTTGTTTGCCTTCTCTGTTTTACTGGTTTTGACTTTTGGATTGTTTTTGTGACTTCTCTTTGGTTTTGATTTTGTACTTTCGCTTACCCTGACTTCTAGTGTTGATCTCTGCCTCCATTAAACTATTCTTTGCCTAATCCTGATCTGTGTCTGGGTCCTTATCCAGAACCTCACAGTATGGTAACAGGATAAAGGGCGAAATAAATATCCATACAATAAAATTCCCTCAGGAAATTATTTAGCTTTAAATCTATTAAGTCAGGGGGCAGTAGAGCCGGTTGCTCATTGTGGGGAAATGAGAGTTATCAGCTGTGTGGCAAGATTCAGCTAGTAGCGTGTTTCTCATTACACAAGGGGCAACAAGTGGTGCTCTTCTGAGCAGGCACTTTACCTTTTTATGTTATCCCTGCTGGACTCACAGTTGTCCACAAGCGTATGTAAGGGTGGCTGAACAAGCTGGGCCTGACCCACAGTTTGTAGGTGAGGCCAGAGCACATGCTGACAAAAGTGTACCCACTTTTGCCTGAGAACAGGACCATATTGTCTGAATTTTAGACCAGTATGTATGTTCTCAGAAAGGAAACATCTATTGAACTGCCGCCCTTGTGCCAGCTGTCGGTCTGCCATGGTTTCACAAATCGGGACTACAGTGCAGGATCATTCACCAACTGTTTTGCTTTACAGCTCATCCTCATCTTGCTTCGACTCTTTGCTAGCAAACCACTGTAGTGCCGATTTGGAAACCACTGGCAGACTAGCTTGCTAGCTGGGTTACCTTCTCCTCACGGTGCAGCGTCCCCATTATACACCGCTGGTGAGCCACACAGCCCGGCCTTTCCAGCACAGCAGCATGGTGAACTGGATCTTTGATGATATCACCCCGAGAGACAGTGTGATATAAGGTCTGGAGGAGGCCTGAGAGCTTGGTCGTTCAGACAGCTCTGTGTTTGTGATCGCATTTACAGGTTCAGGAGGCGCAGGGCAAAAAACACAGAGACATTGCAGGGGCTTTATCTTAATACTCTTAGAAAATAATGAGCTTTCCTTCCAAATGGACCTGTGCAGGTTTCTGCCAAAGGTCAGCGGTAAAGCCTCATATAGAGAAAGTGTGTGATTGTCCTGCCCTCTGCAGGCAAAGAGTAACAATGCAATAGAAATCATTGTTGGCAGATGCACATCGTATCTGTAGCACAAGGAAATAAAAGTTGATATTATATATATGTATATATATATATATATATATATATACACACTACCAGTCAAAAGTTTTAGAACACCCCATTTTCCAGTTTTTAATGAAACATAAGCAGTTCAAGTCCAGTGAATAACCTGAAATGGTAAAAGGTAAAAGCGGTACCAAACTGGCAGAGGTTATTAAAAAAAGGTAAGGTTTAAAAACTGAAAAAATAATGTACATTTTCTGGCAGTGAGTAGTTTCCTACACCATCAAAGGCACTTGGAAACTGGAGGAAACTCTCACAGGAAGAAGTCTGACAGACCCAAAGCCACAACAAAATCAGAAGACAAGTTTCTGAGAGTCAACAGCTTGCGTGATAGGTGGCTCACAGGACAAACATAGAACACAGGACAACACAGAGAAAATGCAAATGGGGGACTTTTGCTAGGCATTTATGTAGCCTGCTTATGATTGCAAGATATGACACACACCAAAATAATTGGTGACACATCTGGACCCACCTGTATACCAAAAATAGCACTTGATGATATTGGCAAAAGGGAGTCACACTAGTTAGGAGAGTCAGTGGTAGTGGCGTCTAAATAGGTGGGTTTTAGTCTCATGCGGAAGATGTGCAGAAATCCTCCCAGGTGCATCTGGTAGGGACTGGTCAGCCAGGTACGATTCAAACTATGCCAGTGCAGATCCTGGAGATTCCCCTCTCGACGAGAGATGAGAGCAGGATCTGGTGGTCAATGGTATCAAATGCAGCTGATACAGTGGGAAAATAAGTATTTCAGCCCCTGCTGATTTTGTGAGTTTGCCCCCTTACAAAAGAAAGGCGGGCGGTCTATAAATTTCATGGTAGAGTTCATCTTAACAGTGAGAGACAGAATATTTTTTTTAAATCCCAGAAAATCACATTATATGAATTTTAAAACATTTATTTGTGTTTTATTGAGGAAAATAAGTATTTCACCCCTAGCAAAACAGCAGGAATTCTGGCTCCCACAGACCGGTTATGTGACCAGGAGGCACACAGATTAGTCCTCTTAATTAGTACTCCTAATTAAGTACTCGTTACCTGTATAAAAGACAACTGTCCACAGAATCAATCAATGAATCAGATTCCAACTCTCCACAATGGGCAAGACCAAAGAATTGTCTAAGGACATCAGGGACAAAATTGTAGACCTGCACAAGACTGGAATGGGCTACAAGACCATTGGCAAGCAGCTTGGTGAGAAGGAGTCAACTGTTGGTGCGATGCAATTAGAAAATGGAAGAAATACCAATTGACCATCAATCTCCTCGGTCTGGGCTCCACGCAGATCTCACCTCGTGGAGTGAATCTGATCATGAGAAAGGTGAGGGAACAACCCAGAACTACACAGCTGGAGCTTGTTGATGATCTCAAGGCAGCTGGGACCACAGTCACCAAGATGACCATTGGTAACACACTACGCCAGAATGGATTGAAATCCTGTAGTGCCCGCAAAAGGTCCCCCTGCTCAAGAAGGCACATGTACAAGTCCGTCTGAAGTTGCCCAATGAGCACCTGGATGATTCAGAAGAGGCTTGGGAGAAAGTGCTGTGGTCAGATGAGACTAAAATCGAGCTCTTTGGCATCAACTCGACTCGCCGTGTTTGGAGGAAGAAAAAACTGCCTTGGACCCCAAGAACACCATCCCCACCCGTCAAGCATGGCGGTGGAAACATTATGCTTAGGGGCTGTTTCTCTGCTAAGGGCACAGGACGACTTCACGGATCGAGGAGGATGAATTGGGCCATATGCCGGGAAATATTGGGTGAGAACCTCCTTCCTCAGCCAGGACACTGAAAATGGATTTCTAAGGATTTGGAGAGGATCTGCAAAGAGGAGGCCAAAATCCCTCCTGGGATCCGCGCAAACTTGGTGACCAACTACAAGAAACGTCTGACCGCTGTGCTTGCCAACAAGGTTTCTCCACCAAGTACTGAGTCATGTTTTGCTAGGGGTGAAATACTTATTTTCCTCAATAAAACACAAATAAATGTTTAAAATTCATATAATGTAATTTTGAGGATTTTTTTAAATATTCTGTCTCTCACTGTTAAGATGAACCTACCATGAAAATTATAGCCGTTCCTTTCTTTGTAAGGGGGCAAACTCACAAAATCAGCAGGGGGTGAAATACTTATTTTCCCCACTGTAGGTCGAGTAGGAGGAGTGACGGAGCTGAGTGATTGAGTCTTTGCTGAGTAGAGAGCCTCAGTGACTGCAAGCAAAGCAGTTTCAGTAATGACCCGCCTTGAAGCCTGATTGGTTGGTATCAAGATTACGTTCTGTAGGAGGTAGATAGACAGTTGATTATATACAGCCCGTTCTACAGTCTTGGACAGGAATGAGAGGAGAGAGACAGGTCTGTAGTTTGAAATGTCAGCAGGATTCAGAGAGGGTTTCTTGAGGAGGGGATGACATAGGCACTTTTGAGGGCAGGGACAGAACCAGAGGAAAGAGAGGAGTTGATTATGGTATTGGAAACAAAGAGAGGGATGTCCATAGCAATGGAATGGGAGGGAGGGTTAAAGTGAGGGAGAGGCTGGGGAGAAGGATTTGTGAATGTCATTGACTTTCTTGCGAAAGAAGGATGCAAAGTCCTTTCTAAGCAGTTAGAGAGGAGGGGGTGGGGGGAGGAGGGGTGAGGAGAGAGGGAAATGTAGAGAAGAGTTTGCATGGGTTAGGTAGTTAAAAGAGTAATGGAGTTTCTCCATTTCCTTTCTGCCACCCGCAGTTTGAGTCAGTTATACGAATGCAGTCAATTAGCTAAGCGACCTGGGGGAGTAGGATGAGCACGTTTGGTGAAGATAGGACAGAGTGAAGCAAAGGAGGAGGAGAGAGAGGATAGCATAGTGGATGAGGCTTCCTCAACAGGTAGTTGGGAGAAGGTATTAGGGGAAAGAGAAGATAGAGCAGTAATTTACAGGGCATGGGGGAGAGAGGGCAGAGATTGTGATGGACAGAGACAGTGGGGATAGGTGAAGAGGGTTTGTGTACAGAGGGGAGGAGGAAATAAACAGAAAGCAGTGGTCGGACACATTTG
>JAINUG010001494.1:0-21761 GCA_029706075.1 Aldrovandia affinis
TTACAACATGACTGTTCTAACTGTGGTTTACATACACTTTGTATACCTTTTTAATCACATGCTAATGTGGTATACATGCCAGCTTAGCAAACATATATTACATTTACATAACTGTATGTCATTGTTTTCAGTTACTTTGTGTGAAAAAGTTAAATGTATTCATCTCGTTTTCTTATTAAAGCCAAGATGAATTACACAGGCAGATTTAGTATTGTCAATACTTTAGAGAACACGAGAGAAAGACTCTTAGCTATCTTAGAGAATACAGTGTGGTTGACTTGTAGTGTAAAGGCCTTGTTGTTGTTGTTGTGTTTCAGTGAGTGGAGGTTCTCCCTCTGAAGCAGGCAGTTCTGAGTGGGGACATGAATTGGCTCATGAAAGATCCAAACAGAAGGTGTCACGGTGGCTGAGTAAGACAGAGGGTTCAGGATCATCTGGATACGGAACAAGGAGTTCTGTAGTGAGTGAGGCAGAGCGTGAACTGGAAGAGGACAGACTGTGACATCCCACACTGAACCCTGCTCTGCACTGCCCTCATGTGGTAAACTGTTGCTTATACACTACTTCATGATCTGTAGTATTAAAAAAAAAATATATATATATATCTTAGCTGCCCTTTAAAGTTTAAAACAAATTACCTTTCTTTCTTTACTTTGAATCTGTAATGTAAAATTGTTGATATACTTTACTTTGTACTGTGAAGAGCACTCTTACTGTTGATCTATGTTTTGTAAGTATGTACATATTCCCATCTCTGTTTTGTAAATCCGGTATATTCCAAATTTCAGATTTCTGCTGTGGCTATGAGTATACCATATTGCTTTATGTTGCTCATTGGTCATCATTTAACTTATTAACTCTTAAACTCTCTGCAATAATTATAATCCTGTATTACTTTAATCTGTAATGTAATAATCTTGTCTGTGTATGTTATTACCATATACTGTATATATATGCGAATCAGGGGTGTCTGGTACTGCCATGTGAACTGAGGAGGCGGGTAAAAGCCATGTGCCAGAGGTCATTGGATACTATATTTTGTGGTATTGATTGACAGTGCCTTTGCCAAATCAACAGTATATTACATATTTATGAGGAACTGTGATTGGACAGGAGCACTTGCTCTAGAACACTGGTGTGAAACTCATTCCATGGAGGGGGCAGTGTATGCAGGTTTTTGTTGCAACAAACGCACTACACCAGGTGATGTCACTAATTATCTCCCTTCTTCAACCAAGCAGGGGAACTAATTGAAATCACCTGCTGTAGTGCGTTGGTTGCAACAAAAACCTGCATACACTCAGCCCAGCATAGAATGAGTTTCACACCCCTGATCTAGAATATAGTTATCATATTGTCTTCATCCAATGCCATGATAGTTTGGCTATTGGGTGATTTGAACCCAATGTAAACTTTCAGACTCAATTATACAGAACAGCCTACTCTATGATATGTTGTGATGTATTGTGATATTTTGTTGAAGTGCAGTTTGATTTGTTTTTGTTCCTCTATGATATTGTTTTCCTTTTTTTCTTTCAATATTGATGTGATGAAATCCCCAAATCCCCATCTGGGCTGTTTATAATCTGCATAACTGAAATATGTTGTATTGTGTTCTATAATAAAATAAGGGGAGATGTATGGAGCTGACCCTGTGTTTGAGACCATCTTTCATTTCCCTTAATACATTAACTTTATTTTAGAGTCGTCTGCTGGTTCCTTTGTTCCACGTGAATTTACTCTATTATTTTAATACTATAAAGGTGAGTTGCTCGCACACAAGCTGCTTTCATGACAGGCGTACTTCCCTTTTTTCAAAGGTTTTAAAGTCTATTGTACTGACAGTACATTAAAGTTGGAGATTCTGCATACAACGAAGGATCGACTGTGGTGTTCACGCCATTCTAAATTATATATTTAAGGTTGCAAATATCCAGATGTTTTGTGTTGTGCTTTAGATTACATATAAATGTAACTTGTCACTACAACACCTTAATGCACAGAATATTCAACTAACAAAACAGAAAGAGCAGGGTGCATATACATTTCTTTAAGCATATAGCAGACGCTCTTATCCAGAGCGATTTAGTAGATGTGCATTAATATATGGTAAGAACAATCATAGTTCGCACAAGAGATCAGTGAAGTAATACAGCAATAGACATCGTTGGCAGCTGTATACCATACCTGTATATATCTATGTCAACATTCGCTAAGCAAAACTATCGATATCTATCTAGCTAGCTAGAAACCTGGTATCATGGCCAAATAAAGCTCGCTAACAGTAGCTAACGATATAGATAGATAGCATAATTTGTTCAACATGGTATAAAATGAACCAGCTTCAGGAAGTTTAAGGACACCATGTTGTGTAGGTTGCGCAGAAGTATGTATTGCCAAGTGCTCTGCAACATGTTGCAGAGGAATGTCCAGTCGCAGTCGCGTTGCTTACGCAGAAGCATGTAGAGGCCTTGACTGCATCGATTGTGAGCCTGATCAGGCACTATTCGTCATCAGCTAAGCACATTGAGGTCTTTCCCAATAAACAGAGTGCTGTTCTGTTTGTTGTTGCTCGAGATTCGCTCCAACACGTAAAATGAGGAATTCCATCTCATTGACTGTATCAGTTTGTGTTGTCTGACTTTGAGTTGATTTTGAATTTCTTACAGCTTCTCGGCTGCTTTTGTGCTGTGGTGGAAATAGCTAACAATGGAGCACTCCCAGCCAGAGCCGACACTTGGCGAGACGGGGAATTGAGCCCCGGTCTCCGTGGCCAGCCGGACGTTGTAACCACTGGACCACGCGGGAGGCCCTGGAGCTACACTGAAGGAGTCAAAGCAAACTAGCTTCAGCTTTTATTGAATCTTTTACAACTAAATTCAAGGTGTGAGCTTAAAAAAAAAAGAAAAAACACGGATACTGTCTCCACCCTGCTTTTCTCACAGCTGCAACCATGTTTGCTCCATTATCTGTGATGACAGACTGAATCTTGTGTGTTATGTCCCATTCTTCTGTGATGCGTGTTAGATGGGCAGAAATGTTGTCTGCAGTAATTCAGTGGACAACAATGTTTTCCTGCTTGGCAGCTTGTAATGGTGGTCAAGGACCTTCACAAATTCTCTAAAACCATTATCTTCAACTACAGAAACGGGCTGCAGATCCATCGCAATCATTCTCACAAGGCTGTTAGTCATTTCCAGTGCTCTTGGAGAATCACCTACAAAAATACAAAAACTCTTATGCAAAATATTTTAAATGGAAGTAGAAATATTAAACAGATTATTATTATTATTATCCAATGGGTAATTAATGCCAACCTATTTAGATATAGTGGTAAAGGAGAGTGGATTTACTGTATTAGGCCAAACTACAAATAAAAAAGAAAAGGTAAAAATTTACATCACAGTGCTCTGATTCCACTGTAATTACTGTGTACATACATATTAAACATCTTAATTACTTATTGTTACACTGTAGTTACTACATTACAATTTTTATTAACATTAACATTCCTAACCCTAATCTTATTCGTAAGTATTAATGCAGTAACGACAGTGTGCAGCAATGAATACAAAACTTGTTACACAGGAACAGAGCACTGTAATGTAAAGTGATACATTAAAGTAATGTAAAGAGAATATTAAAAAATCAGAGTAAAATCAAATTGATATTTCTGAATAGTTTGGCATTAATCACCCTTTAAAACTGGTGGTAGCTCCTATCTAGCTAGCAACATTAGGTTAGCATGTATTAGATCGGTTAAGCTACCTAGCTAACAAGTAGAGGTACTAAATTCAATATAGGCATGCTGCATGAACGAATTTGACTAAAATAAACTATCAACCTCTTGAAGACTGGCAAACGTTATCTGTTTGATTATATACCTGGATATGCTCTGCCTCTTAAAAATGACGCCATCAGTGGACTCTCAGTGGACGTCTGAGTTCTTGGTGTGCTTCTTTGGGAATCTTCCTCCCTCTTTTTTGACTGGTTTTCTTCGTATTGATCAGGGTGTTTAACTTTTAAATGTTTAAATAGATTAGTGGTATTACCAGAGTGTTGCACCATCGTGCTGCATGTGTCACAGCTTGCCCTGCTTATTCCACATGCCGTGAAGTAACACCACACAACACATCGCCTCTTTTCAGCCATTTCACATGGTTTCCGTTTAGGTCTCCTGCTCCCGCAAAGTTCTGTGAGGTGAGGAATCAATCAGGAGCAATCGCAGGAAGTTCATGAGCACTCACGCTGCGTAAACGCTGCGCAGGAATGCCTGTACAATGAATGAAGATACATTTGTGCAGGCAGCTTCAAAATGGATGCCCCTGCACACAACTAGTGTACTCGTGAGTTTGAGAAATAAACGTTTAATTTAGTGAAAGCAGTGCACTGGCTCAGCCCGGCTTCAGGTAAGCAAAGATAATCTTTTTTATTTATTTTTGTAAACATAGGTATCCATATTTTATGGGAGAGATTGATACCAAAAACAAAATCACAGTATCGGCAGTATCGATACTTTGGTATCGATCCGCCCACCCCTACTCTGAACGCACAACACATCAAACCTTGAAGTGGATGGGCTACAGCAGCAGAAGACCACACTGGGTTCCACTGCTGTCAGCTAAGAACAGGAAAGTGAGGCTACAGTGGGCACAGGCTCACCAAAACTGGAAGATTGAAGATTGGAAAAACGTTGCCTGGTCTGACGAATCTCGATTTCTGCTGTGACGTGCAGATGGTAGGGTCAGAATTTGGCGTAAACATGAATCCATGCATCCATCCTGCCTTGTGTCAACGGTTCAGGCTGGTGGTGGTGGTGTAATGGTGTGGGGAACGTTTTCTTGACACACATTAGGCCCCTTAATACCAACTGAGCATCGTTTAAATGCCACAGCCTACCTGAGTCTTGTTGCTGACCATGTGCATCCCTTTATGGCCACAGTCTACCCATCTTCTAATGGCTACTTCCAGCAGGATAATGCACCATGTCACAAAGCACACATCATCTCAAGCTGGTTCCACGAACATAGCAATGAGTTCAGTGTACTCCAATGGCCTCCACAGTCACCAGATCTCAGTCAAATAGAGCACCTTTGGGATGTGGTGGAATGGGAGATTCACAACATGAATGTGCAGCCGACAAATCTGCAGCAACTGTGTGATGCTATCATGTCAACATGGACCAGAATCTCTGAGGAATCCATGCCACAAAGAATTCAGGCTGTTCTGGGGGCAAATGGGGGTCCTACCCAGTACTAGAAAGATGCACCTAATAAAGTGGTCACTGAGTGTATATATATATACGTATAGCACCTTTCATACAAAAACATGATTTGCAACCTTTACAAAGGGCTTTACTAATTCAGGTTTATCACAACAGTATGGCTCTCTTGCTCCGGGGTACATCCTCCCTCTAGTGGTGACGTCAGTAATAGCGTTTTTTAAAAAGGCATGAGAATCAGCAGGTGTAATATTGGGGCGAAGATAATTATAAATAAATAATAATATATATTTTAAGTAACTTCAAGTTGTGAAACACTAGAAAATAAAAGGGGAAGTGATTGGTTTGGGACGGTGACTGATGTTGGGGTGTGTGCTGCTTTTGGGGGGACAGGCCAGTTGGAGGAGTCTGTCCGTCTGTACGAGGAACCCTTGGCGATGGTGATAATGGTGTGTTGGGGGAGAGCGTTGGCGATGGTGATAATGGTGTGTTGGGGGAGAGCGTTGGCGATGGTGATAATGGTGTGTTGGGGGAGAGCGTTGGCGATGGTGATAATGGTGTGTTGGGGGAGAGCGTTGGTGATGGTGATAATGGTGTGTTGGGGGAGAGTGTTGGGGATGAGAGCCCCACCGCGCTGCTGTGCCCTCTCAATCAATATACTGCTGAGTGTATTACATCCCCTAACAAGCCCCTTTTCATCAGGGATGGACCCTAACCCTAACCCCTAACAAGCCCCTTTTCATCAGGGATGGACCCTAACCCTAACCCCAAACCCTTTCATCAGGGAGTAAACTAACAACAGATACCCTGACCTAAAACCCCTAATATTACTGCAGTGGAAAAGTCATCAGGGAAAAGTCCTACATTTAACCCCAATTGCCCCTTTTGAAATGTAGTGCACAAAGTGAAAGTAAAAAAATAAAAATAAAAAGGAAATACATTTAACCCCAAAGCACAGATGTAAAAATTGAAAATTGTACTTAAGTACAGTAATAAGTAAAAGTAAAGTAAATGTACTTTGTTAGTGTCCACCACTGCTTTTCATCCTGCCAGGAGCTCTCAGTGTGAATATCTCACAGATATGTGAAAGTGAACAGAAAAGAAGGTCAAAACCTGCATTTGGCAAGCTTAGCAGGAAGAAGTACGGTGGCTGGGAGAGCCCTTTTACCTCCGTGCCATGGTGCTGGCCTAACACAATGCCAGGCCTTACAGCAGGAAAGACACTGTGCTGGTGTTTTGCCCTACATGTGACTATCCCTACATGTTATCATCAATGTACTGTCAAAATCACATCAAAATTCACATTTTGGAACAAATGCAGGCTCTTAAGTGTACATTTTCTGTATGTTTGTTTCCTTATTTCTCAATTTCTTGAGCTGCTTACATTACATAGCATATGTAATAATTACATAACAAAAAGTCTTGCACACCCAGGCCAGTGGCTAAATAAAGCCTTCTGCCCCTGTGCCATTCTGTTGATCCTTACCCTCTGTTCCATAACTGTGACCTGTACACATTCCTGACTCCTTTTGTAACAAGTAGTTCCCTCCCACCAGCACTCCAAAGCCGCTATAGTCTTCCTCTCAAGCCTCTTGTTAAAGAATCATCCCATTGCAAATGGCAATTATATAGAGGCGTCCATCTTCTCATGAATTCTCAGACAATACAGTACTTTTAAATTAAATTAAATGATATGCAACAATGACTCACACAAGTTAATTATTACTTAATAATTTAATAATTTACATTGTTACATTACATTACTTACATCTTACTTACATGAACTTACTTATATTAACTTACACTAACTTACATTGAATAATGATGAGTGTTGAGTGTATGAAAGAGATGAGTATTGTAGCTGAGGACGTATTTTTGCGTACGTTGATTATGGTATCTGAGTTTGTGTTGGTGTTGAGTGTCATGGCTGAGTGTGGGATTTCAGTCTCATAGATGAGGCCGTATAGGCGCCTCTGCAGGTCTCCTGGCCACAGATGGGGTGATGAACCCTATAAAGATGAAGCCTTCAGCGGTCACAGTGCTGCATCCAGTCCCTCTGACACTGGCGTGGTCGTGGTCTATACCACCCTCCCTGTCCTCGGCCTCTTCTGCCCGCCCCCTCGGCTCCGCCGCTCCAGTCCTCGTTGCCACACCCATGCTGCCAAAAGGAGGGAAAGAAGAGGGGGATGAGTACAAAGGGAAAGAAAGGGGGGATGAGTATTCTGTCTGGTTTAAGAGCCTCGATGGTGCCCTTCTTACCTGATTCTCCTACATGGGAGCCTGGCCAGACTGGTAATCCTTCTGGGGAGAGACAGGGAATGTGACAGTGAAACACAGAGAACAGCAGTATATGGAGTAATTGTTGCTCTGTATTAGCATGCTGTATTAGCGCTGACTGGAAGTGCCATGTGTTATTAGCACTGTATTAGCTCTGACTGAGTGTGCTGTATTAGCGCTGTATTAGCGCTGTATTAGCGCTGTATTAGCGCTGTATTAGCGCTGTATTAGCTCTGACTGAGTGTGCTGTATTAGTTATGACTGAGTGTGCTGTATTAGCTCTGACTGAGTCAATCAATCAATCAATCAAATTTATTTATATAGCACATTTAAACATGACGCTCGTCAACCAAAGTGCTTTACAATGCAGGTAGCCTAAAGTATAAATAAACAGAAAATAAACAACCAACAGACATACAAAGGAACAGAACAACACGTCAAAACAAACAAGGCAGGAGTCAGTGTGAGTCGGGGAACGCTAAGGAATACAAGTGCGCCCTGAGCTCAGATTCAATCCATCCATCCATGCCAGCGGGCGAAGGCTGTGCAGGACAGCCCCCCCGCGTCTGACGCGTAGCCGTGCGGGGAAGCCGAGCGGAGCCTGGGGCAGTTCATCCTGAGTGTGCTGTATTAGCGCTGGCTGGGTGTGCTGTATTAGCACTGTATTAGCAGAGTGCACTGCATTAGAATTGGCAGAGCTTCATCACCTGTGTTTGGCTAAAGCGTTCATTGTTCTGACGCTGGTCGGTAGATACCCATCCTGTTTTCGGCCGGTAAGTGCCGAATTCCAATCTTATGCGCCTCTTGTACACTCTGCCCTCCTCCTGAGCCAGCTTCCTGCAACAGAGATCAGGGAGGGAGAACACACATCATTCTCACACCCTCATTCCAGCCACTTCTCAAACCACAATCAGTTCTTGTATCTTGATATATCATTTCTTTTCTAAATTGACTATTTCTGGGTTCTCTTCAGTCTATGAGAACGAATCTTATTAGTGCTGCTTTTATGTAGACATTATAATGACTAAAACTGCAGTAACATCAATGTCCTGAACTTTAATCTTGCTCCTGTCATGTCCTAGTGTGCTGGGCGAGTATTACCATGGAGACCTGGGGCCTCATTTATAAAACGTACTTACGCACAGATTTGATCTTAGAACGTGCGTACGCTCAAATCCACGCCAAAGTTCAGATTTATAAAAACGGTCTTTGACGTGGAAAAGTACTCAGCTCCACGTCAGGTTCCAACTTGGCGTACACACGTTTCCTTGTGGCAATGTTGGAGTACTGCAGGTATTCGCGGTCTCGTCTCTTCTCTGTCCTGACCCTTCGCTGGTGGAACTACCTTCCGCAATCGGGCAGGACCGCCGAATCACTTGCGATCTTCCGCAAGAGACTCAAAACCCACCTTTTCAGACTCCACTACCACTGAATTCTGTACATCTAGCTAATTGTCATCACCACTGCCTGCTTACTCCATAAAAAAAATAAAAAATTACTAACCTTTTCCTTCCCAGTGTTACAGGTATGGTACGCAGCTTCCTGCAATTATGTCTATCGCTGTATTACTGCACTGATCTCTTGCACCAACTATGATTGTTCCTACAATGTATTAATGTACATATTGTAAGTCGCTTTGGATAAGAGCGTCTGCTAAATGCTTAAAATGTAAATGTAATGTAAAATGTATTTGGAAATCTAAGAGCGCTAACATGTCGTCTGCTGCCTAATTGTTTCCTCATTATTATTATTGTGTGTGTGTGTGTGTGTGTGTGTGTGTGTGAGAGAGAGCGTGAGTGTGTGTGTGTGTGTGTGAGGAAGAGGGAGTGTGTGTGTGTGTGTGAGAGAGTGTGTGTGTGTGTGTGAAGAAGAGTGTGTGTGTGTGTGTGTGTGTGTGTGTGTGTGTGTGTGTGAGAGAGGAAGAGAGTGTGTGTGTGAGTGAGAGTGTGTGTGTGTGTGTGTGTGTGTGTGAGAGAGAGAGAGAGAGAGTGTGTGTGTGTGTGAGGAAGAGGGAGTGTGTGTGTGTGAGTGTGCAGCAACCGCTCATTAAAAGCCCAAACTGACAGTCCCAAATAAACAGCCCCGTTCGGTGCCCATTCCGCCCCCGACAGCCCTTCACTAAGAGCACGCAACAGCCCGATTTGCACCAATATCACACTTGTAAAAATGTAACTCTGACAGCGTCAAATACCGCCGGAGACACGTTGACGTTTTAACAGCCGTACATCGCAAACGCACACAGACAGAAGCGCACGCTACAAGATGTGGCTGTAGATACTGTGGTAGTGTCGGAATCCTTTCCCCTGTATCCTTTACGCGCTAAAACACACACCGTGCACCCTTCGCAGCGAAGGCAAACGTGTCACGGTCCTGCTGACATCGAGGTACCTCTGCCTCTTTAAATATAAAAATCTCGGTATTGGCCATAACAGAACGGGGGGGGGATGAGACGGACCCGAAGCAGCAAATCCTTGTTAGTTTTCCCCCTCAAACAAATCGCTGCACCTTTCCGTTCGCGTCTAAAGAAAAGAGACACAAGTTCCCACACAACGTCAGGAAAACCCAAGCGCCCCGCACATTTCTCCGCCAAAGGCAAACGCGTGCGCGACGCTAAAGCGAAAACAAAGTTTAATTTCTCTCCATGTCTCGGCCAGACGTGCTGCTCGGATTCCCTTCCCTGTGTCTCGAGATAAACGGAAGTTCACAGGCGTCGAAAACAGAGAACGCTGCCCCCAGAAGACTCGTCTTCGGTCACCGGTTTAAGCGAAGATCCCATCCCCGTCTCCCAAACGGCGGCCGAAAGAAAGCAGGCACTGTGTAACTTCGGCGCGCAGAATCACCCCGAGGGCGCTTTACCTGTTGGCCCTTCGATGCCGTCGGCGTAGATCTGGACGGCCAGGATCAGCAGAAGCGCGCAGGTGTTCATCCTCACGTTTTAGTCCAGTTTTGGGGTTACCGGCACAGAAATCATAACAGTGGCTCCCGGCCGTAGGACTGGTGCGCGAGTTGCGGACTCCAGCCCCTCCGATTCCCGAATTCCTCCCTCCCCGACTGAGACGGGAGCACAGCGAGCCGTGCACACACTGACGTCAGGGTAAACAGTTCAGAGAGGGGGGACTTGTTCCTTTTCCTCCACCCAACAGCATGAGCGCTCAAAAGCAAGCGTGTGTCGCCCCCGTGTGGCGATTTAGAGCAACGACAACGAACCGCAGCAGCCAAACCACCAGTGGCGATTGTAGACCCTATTTAGGGGAGCTAGTCTCTCATCTCAGCCCCCCTGAACATGTTTAATCATTCTGTTCTAAAAAGCATTTTGACTTAATATCTATTTTAAAAATACCAGATAGAGAGTGGTATTTCAATTTTGAGAGCGACCACCATTGTGGTGTTTTTGTTTTTGGGGAATGTAACAGTAAATGAATTACTAATTTAGGCTTGTGCTTTGCATGTGTACACCTCACATTCTCATTGGGGGCTAAAGTCAAATCCTAGAATCGCCCCTGGTTTCCACCAAATTGAATCATCCCGTACGTAGGGCGTGGTTCTGTGTGGCTCAGTAGGTAGAGCATGGTTCTGTGTGGCTCAGTAGGTAGAGCGTGGTTCTGTGTGGCTCAGTAGGTAGAGCGTGGTTCTGTGTGGCTCAGTAGATAGAGCGTGGTTCTGCATGGCTCAGTAGGTAGAGCGTGGTTCTGCATGGCTCAGTAGGTAGAGCAAGGTTCTGTGTCACCAGATTGTCCTGATCAATTTCTCACCTGGCTCTACCCCCCTCATACCTTCTATTAAGATTCTCCATTTACCTTTGACTAGTGCACATATTTACACTTCAAATCTGCCGCATTAATTTTTCACGCAAATCTCGCAAACCCTAAGATGACACGCTTGAATGGGAAAGTGATTAAGAGTATTGTCAGCTGGATTAACAGACTCACTGCAAAATGAAATCATTTGGAAGCTTGCCTGGGCCGGTGTGAACATTAAGCAGGCGATCACTCTCCTGATAGCAAGCGGGTGACTGGTACCTGTGTCCACAAGTTTTTTTTTTTTTTTTTTTTAAAGAATTTGTTTCAGATTTTCTCCCATTTTCTCCCAATTCAGTAGCCAATTACACCCTCTCATTTTCATGTCAATCCCCCACCCCCCCCTCATATTGTGAGTTCACTCCCATAGCCCTGAGACCGGCAGTGACAAAGGCGAAGTATCGTCTCCTCCGAGCCGGCACTCGCCAAGCAGTCGACTGTAACTCCGGTACACAGAGCCACTCCTATACGCAGCAGACTCATGTCTGGCTTCTGGGTGTATGGTGTGTGTGAGTGTGTGTCTGGTGTGTATGTGGTAAATATGTGTGTTTTTGAAAAAGTCCAAAGAAGGGCAACTAAACTGATACCTGGTATGAAAGGTCAAAGTTATGATGATAGACTTAGGCACTCAATCTATTTAAACTTAGCAAACGGAGACTTAGGGGGGATTTGATTGAGGTTTTTAAATTCCTAAAAGGGATTAACAAAGTGAAATACCAAAGATTTTTTAATATAAGTGGGGTCAGCAGAACAAGAGGCCACAGGTGGAAATTAGTTAAAGGCAAATTCCACACAGATATTAGGAAGTTTTTCTTTACACAGAGAGTTGTCAATGCCTGGAACAGCTTGCCAGGTCGGGTAGTAGAGGCAGAAACGCTTGGGCTATTCAAGTCCAGGCTAGATGTAGTACTAGATACTCTTTAGATTAGGACATGATGAGCCTAGATGGGCTGAACGGCCCGTTCTCATCATTATGTATTCTTATGTTCTTATGTTTTTAATTTTATTTAACCTTTATTTAACCAGGAAGTCTCTTTGAGATTAAAATATCTTTCTCCAGAGAGACCTGGCCAGGGTAGCAGCAGTAGGCTTACACAATAGTTGCAGACGATACAACAATCAACAATAATACATTTGACAAAAAAAACAACATATAAAATATATATATAAAGGAAAAAAATATATATAAAAAAATATTTACAAAAAAATTTGACAAAAAAAAAAATAAATATATAAAATATATATATAAAGAAAAAAATATATATTAAAAAATTTGACAAAAAAACAACATATAAAATATATATAAAGGAAAAAATATATATTGACAATTTGACAAATAATAATAATAATAATAATAAATTTGACAAAAAACATAAAATATATATATATAAAGGAAAAAACTATATATAAAAATATATATATTTAAAAAAATTGACAAAAAAAATTGACAAAAAAACAACATATAAAATATATATATAAAGGAAAAAAATATTGAAAAAAATTTGACTAAAAATAAAAATAAATTAATGTTAAAAATATTAATAATTATTATTAATAATAATAATAATAATAATAATAATACATTTGACAAAAAAAATATAAAAAATATATATATAAAGGAAAAAATAAATATATATAAAAAATAAAATTGAAAAAAATAAAAAATAAAAATAAATGAATATTAAAAATATTAATAATTATTATTATTATTAATAATAATAATAATAAAAAATTTAAAAAAAAAATATTATATATATATAAAGGAAAAAAATATATATTCAAAAATATTTACAAAAAAATTTGACAAAAACAATAAATATATAAAATATATATAAAAAGAAAAAAATATATATTAAAAAAATTTGACAAAAACAACATAAAATATATATATAAAGGAAAAATATATATATTTAAAAAAATAGAAAAAAATTGACAAAAAAATTAAATATATATAAAATATATATATAAAGGAAAAAATATATATATAAAAAGAAAATTGAAATTTTTTTTTGACAAAATATAAAAAAATATTAATATTAAAAATATTAATAATAATTATTATTATTAATAATAATAATAATAATAATACATTTGACAAAAAAAACTATATAAAATATATATAAAGGAAAAAAAAACTATATATAAAAATATATATATAAAAAAATTGACAAAAAAAACAACATAAAATATATATATAAAGGAAAAAAAATATATATATAAAAAAAAATTGAAAAAAAATTGACAAAAAATTTAAATAAATTAATATTAAAATTATTAATAATAATAATAATAATAATACATTTGACAAAAAAATAAATATATAAAATGTACATATAAAGGAAAAAAATATATATTAAAAAAATGTGACAAAAAAACAACATATAAAATATATATATAAAGGAAAATTTGACAAAAAATAAAAATAAATTAATGTTAAAAATATGAATAACAATAATAATAATAATAATACATTTGACAAAAAAAACGATATAAAACATATATAAATGAAAAAAAAAAATATATATAAAAATATATATAAAAAAAAAATTTGACAAAAAAACAACATATAAAATATATATATAAAGGAAAAAAATATATATTAAAAAAATATTTACAAACAAATTGACAAAAAAATATATATATAAAATATATATATAAAGAAAAAAAAATTAATATATATAAAAAGAAAATTGACAAAAAAATAAAATAAATTAATGTTAAAAATATTAATAATAATAATAATAAATTTGACAATAAAAAAATATATAAAATATATATATAAAGGGAAAAAAATATATATATAAAAAAAATATATATAAAAAAATTTGACAAAAAAATGACAAAAAACAACATATAAAATATATATATAAAGGAAAAAAATATATAATAAAAAAATATTTACAAAACAATTTGACAAAAAAATAAATATATAAAATATATATATAAAGGAAAAAAAATATATTGACAAAAAAGTTGACAAAAAATAAAAATAAATTAATGTTAAAAATATTAATAATAAATAATAATAATAATTTCTTTACAATCCATTTAAACAGCTGGATATTTTACTGAAACGATTCAGGTTAAGTACCTTTAGCTCAAGGGTACAACGGCAGTGTCCCACCTGGGGATTGAACCTGCAACCTTAACGTTACAAGCCCAGCTCCCTAACCATTATACCACCCTGTTGTCTAATGGAGATGCTGGGGATTGAACCCAGGGCCTCGTACATGTGAAGCATGAATCCTCTACCACTGAGAGACATCCCATCTGAACGACGGACATGTAGTCCCGTGGGATCGAATCCACAACCTTGGCATTGCCAGTGCCATGCTCTACCCACTGAGCTACGGGACTAACTCCTTCCTCCTGTCAGACGGGCGATGTGAAACGCAGGCGTGCCAGGATGGCAGAGGGGAGACTGGGCCAAGCTCATGAGCTGCAGTTTCCAAGTATTGCCACACGGTGGCACTGTGGCTTCGGGCACCTTATCTGGATGTTTTCCTCCTGTGTCATCAGCCAGCTTGGTGACATTTCTGCATTTCGTTCAACAATCTCTATGTGTGTGTGTGTGTGTGTGTGTGTGTGTGTATGCATGTGTGTGTGTGTGTGTGTGCATGTGAGTGTGTGTGCGTGTGTGTGTGTGCGTGTGTGTGCGAGTGAGTGAGTGTGTGTGTGTGTGCGTGCGTGTGAGTGTGTGTGTATGTGTGTGTGTGTGTTTGTGTGTGTGTGTGTGTGTGTGTGTATGGGACATTAATGAAATGAAATGTCATCTTTGTGGTGATGCGTGGAGCAGATTCTGAGTGATCCAGTGAGTAAATGGTGAATGGGACCTTTTTTATATCAGTGTTGCCCCTCTCAGACAGCAACAGAGTGGATTCCCACAACTTAGATCCTCATCTGTCTCATGTTATGTCTATGAGGCATTGGTAAGCTTTTTGAAGATAAAATATATTTATAAATATGCCTTTAGTTCAAATAAAAGTAAGAAAAAATATTTGCATCTATTTGGGATAGTCTTTATGCTTGTGGTGAGAAGTGTGTGTGTGTGTGTGTGTGTGTGTGTGTGTTTGAGTGTGTGTGCGTGTGTGTGTGTGAGAGAGAGAGTGAGCGTGAGAGAAAAACAAAGTGTCCCTCTTATTTATACTAGCTGCTAGTTCATAAAGGCCTATTCTCCTTTCCGGCCCAAAATGGCCAAAACATCAAAATGGGGTGCAAAGTGCATATAGAAAGAAACAAAAACATCAAGATGTCAATATTCTGTATAGAAGTTCATGACCCCAAATTAGGCAAAGTCACCTGGCCTCAGGCTAAAACAAGTATGTTAACCAGCCTTTTTGTGATGATAAACACCTAAATTCGGGTCAAATCTGTCTGACACAATACAAGGGTTAAAAATGTACTGAAGCAGCCCAAAATTAGCCAAAAACAGTTGCTGCTGGCTCAGCTCGCTGGTGACACAAGGTAAGCATGTTTTATATTTGTCAACACAATTCATACAATCAACAATTTATGAACATAATCAAACCCATCATAAATTATATTTTGCGGAACACTGAACACTAATCTTATACTCTTCTTCTAATAATAATTTTTCTTTTGTTATTTAGTGATGATGGAAGCCCAGATGGAGATTCCGGTCCTACGGCCAGTGGCTCTGCCCGCAATCGTAGCCAGGAGCGGGGATCGAGGATGGATCTACAAGAAGCCTATGACAAGCTCATAGAAACGCACCCGGTGACTGTGGATGGGGACGTGCCAGATAAGGCTGCAAGAAGGAAGGTGTCACCACAGCACCAACAGTCACTCTACAATCGCTGGCTGAAGGTGCAGATGAGGCTGCGCGTGCAGCATGTTCTTTGTGAGTATTTTTTTGTACAATATTTATTATTTAACATTTTTACTGAGTAACAATGCTTCATCATTCAAAGTCATCAATTATAGTCCTCTTAACTAACAAAACATTTTAATTATTTCTTGACAGCACACTTCTGCCGACGGCTGCCAAAAGAGGAGCGGGTCAGCGCATGGATCAACAAACAGGGCTGGAGGACTAACATCTCCTCCGCTGGCCGGATTGTCAGCGAATGGAAGCCCTCAGGATCCGTGGACGGAGTCATGGACTCCAAACGGATCCAGCGCTTAACCAGGAACCAGAACTGGAAAGGGCTTCTTACAAAAAACATTGACGGGAAGGGAAAGGGTGTTGTGGCCACACGCACATTTCAGGCTGGTGAGGTAGTCTGTGACTACCATGGGCAGATCGTCACCGCCAGTGATGGCGGTAACGCGTTACTTAGTAACGCGTTACTCTAATCTGATTACTTTTTTCAGTAACGAGTAATCTAACGCGTTAATATTTCCAAACCAGTAATCAGATTAAAGTTACTTATCCAAGTGACTGTGCGTTACTATTGCGTTACTACCTCATAACATAGGCAGAATGCAGTATTTTTTGTCATTTTCGATAGTAAAAATATATATTTTTGCTTTTTTTCTTCTGGGGGAGTGACGTCAGTGTGCGACAGGCAGCTCACGTTTCAGCACGAGTTTACAGAAAACAAGCTCACGTGGATCAGCATGCGGCTCCACAAACGTAAACAAACGTACACAGAGACGTAAGAAACAACAATGGGGGGCGTTTTCGAGATGGAAATACAGCCACTATTTTGAATTCATGTCAGCTAAGGACGAGAAGAATATCAATGTTCGTTGTACACTCTGTGCTGGCAAGAAAATATTATCCAGCGGCAAAAACACTACGTCCAATTTGAAAAAGCATTTGGAATCGCAGCACAGCACAGTCAAGCTCACCGAGAAAGTCCCACTATGTGCTAAGCAGAGAGCTGCGGCGAACACTCGGCCTCGACTTCTGCAGGAGGCCCAAGTATTTATGTTAAGTGAGGTCAAGAAAGACTGGCTTTATTTTATAAAAACCATTTCAGGTAAATAGTATTTAAGTTATTTTTGTTATGTTATTTAATTATTGTGTGATTTAAGTTACTTTTTAAAATGCTTTTCCAATAAAGTGAGAATTGGCAAAACCGGTTGTCATTTTTATGTTGCGGGGGCTAAGCAGCTGCGAAAGTAACGAATAAAGTAACTAGTAATCTAACTTAGTTACTTTTAAAAGCAAGTAATCAGTAAAGTAACTAGATTACTTTTTAAAGGAGTAATCAGTAATCAGTAATCAGATTACCTTTTCAAAGTAACTAAGACATCTCTGGTCACCGCCCAAGCAGGCAAAAACATCCACCAGAGCACTAGTGCAGAGGAGACTGACTACATGTTCTTTTATACAAACAGTAGACAGCAGAACATGTGCATAGATGCCCACTCACCTTTGTGTGAGTGCCACCCGGGCAAGGAGACTTTTGGGCGGCTAATTAATCACTCACATAAAAAGTTCAACTTAAAGCCCAGATATTACTCTGCAGAAATAGATGGGGGGGGATACAAACACACACCAATTCGATATATGTATTACTAAGTTTTGTTAGGACATGTACATTGCTTTGTAAAGTTGGAAAATAAATCCCCAGAAGTTGATAATTACAAGACATGGAGGTTCGTTTACCGAATCTAAAATAGTTTACTGAGTGAAGACAGAAGCGCTTTCATTCCGGTAGCGAACACGTTTATGGTAAATCCATGTTTATATTCACTCCTATTATGTCTTGTGCTAGCTAGCTACATAGCAAAGTATGTGTTTGCTGTTTTTTGGTTTTATTTTCAATGCTAATATAGTTTCATTGCTAGCTAGCCCCCTTGGATTGCAGTCGTACTACGAACAAAACCAATTTATAAAAACAAACCTGGGCCAAACCTAAATTTATCGCGCTTTCGTTATAATTCAAAATATCGTCAAAAATGTTTGACTGAGCTCTTTCTCTTGCCAAAGAAACGGCCTTTCAGATGCAAAAAATAGCTAGTCGATCAGACGTTCCTACCGGGAGCTACGGCGACCGGAGTACGTAGCGGACACCTGCCCCGCACAGGACTTCAATAAGGGAGTGAACCTGACTTTTTAGCTCTAGTTAATAGGACAGCTAATTAGCTCTAGTTGCTAAGTATTGAGCTAAGTGTAGTCTTGTATTTTGCTGAGTTTTTATAGCGCTTCTTTTTCTATTACTGAATAATTCAGCTGGTACGAGTTGAACTTCTTGGAAAAGAAACTAACTGGACGTTCAACATTTTGTTTGTCAGCTTGGAGGAGTACGGCACCTGCTCCAACATGGCTTGCATCCACGTGCAGCTTGAAAGACTGATCCAGTTGGGGGGCTAACAAAACTGGAGCAGAACACAACAGAGCTTTCACGTTATCAAAAGCTTGTTGACATGCATCAGACCAAATGAATTTAGATTTTGTCTTTAGCAAGTCAGAGGAGCCACCACAGTTGAGAAGTTCCGGCAAAAACAGCGGTAATAACCGACCAAACCCAGAAACCTCATCAATTCCTTTTTTGTGGTGGGAACAGGAAACTCATCAATAGCTGAAACTTTGGCATAGACAGGCCGCACATGACCCTGACCCACAACCTTGCCAAGATACGTCACAGTGGCTTTTGCAAACTCACATTTTTCCAAGTTTACAGTCAAATTTCCATGTGCTAGTCGTTCAAACAAAGCATGTATGCGACTTAGATGATCCTCCCACGTATTACTGTATATCACCACATCATCTAAATATACAGCGCAACCTTCAAGTCTATTAACAACCATATTCATGAGTCGTTGAAATGTAGCTGGTGCGTTACGTAAGCCAAAACCCATGACTGTATAAGAGAACAGACCAGATGGTGTTATGAAAGCAGATATTTCTTGAGATCTTGGAGTTAGTGGCACCTGCCAGTACCCCTTTAAGAGATCGAACTTACTCACATACTTTGCTGCACCAACTTGGTCAATACAGTCCTCGACACGGGGCAACGGATAGGAATCAGGCCTTGTCACAGCATTTACTTTTGCGAAAATCAGTACAACATCGTGGTGACTTATCAGATTTTCAACGAGCAAGCATGGAGAAGCCCAACTAGAAGAAGAGGGTACAGCAATGTGGTTGTCAAGCATGTAATTAACCCCCTGAGGTCGGCTGGATCGGCGCCGATCCAAGCAGCAATACAAGTATATTACTATTTCTAACTTCGCGATATTTTATCATACACACGCGGCAAAAACATTGACAGAAACCTTAGAATCGCGACTTTCCGATTTGAGCACTGGCAAATCAAATGGGATTTTAAAATTAGCTTAATTAGACCAAAAGTAAACCTTGCTTTTACTCTGTTTTTACCTTTTAGTAACGTCCCCCTTCTATTGACATGTTAACGAGGTGCTAATTTCGGGGAGGTGCGTCGGGCCATGTGTGAAAACGCCGGCATAAACAACACAAACTGAAGAGGACAGTCTATGCTGATATTTATTTTATTTCGCTTGTTTTCAAATACTCGTGAAAATATATATAAATTCGCGTCTTGTGACTACATATTCCGCATGTCGCAATGTAACAAATTGCAATAGGCACAGAAAATACTTTTCAAACAGCCTAAAATGTTATAAAATATATCGTATGTCTGTGTTTACGCTTGCAATCTGCCAGCAACAGTATATTCACGAGTATATTTTCAAATACTCATGAAAATATATGAATTCCGCGCCTTGTGACTACATATTCCGCATGTCGCAATGTAACAAATTGCAATAGGCACACAAAATACTTTTCAAACAGCGTAAAATGTTATAAAATATATCGTATGTCTGTGTTTACGCTTGCAATCTGCCAGCAACAGTCTATGCTATTGATTTTATTTCGCTTGTTTTTTATTTTTTACATCTTGTCTGTGTTTACGCTTGCAATCTGCCAGCAACAGTCTATGCTGATATTAATTTTATTTCGCTTGTTTTCAAATACTCGTGAAAATATAGCCTATGAATATCGCGTGTTGTGACGCCAAACATTCCGCGTGTTGCAACGTAACAAAGAGCCAAAATGAATATTCAGGTATTTAGCATTTAGCCCTCCCACAGCCTGAAATAAATGTGACCAGTTCTGATAAAAACAGGTTTTTAGCTATTTAGATCTCAGATGTGCTAAACTATTTTCACACCCTTACATAACCAAGACCTTGGTGAACAAACGCACATTGGCAAAACAATTCGTCACTATAGTTTAGTGTGTGCTTTCACATCTTTTGTGACAGCAGAAAAATTTACTATTTTTAACTTGTGTGTTTGTAGATCTATTTACAAGCTGCATATGATACTGACCAAACTATTGATGGCATACAAATGTAGCTGTGATTGTCCTTCAAATAAAAATATCAAACACTTTGGAGTAAGTGTGTGTTAAATTGATGAAATTGAGATAAATATCAGACCATGCCAAAATCTAAAAACATTAAAAGCTTAGCACGGACCTCAGGGGGTTAACTTCACCATCAATAGTCTTCCGCTTCTCTTCAGACACTCGATAGAATCTTTGCAGAATGGGTTTTGCATCACCCACGTCAATGTCATGTTCAATCAGATGTGTTCTTGAAGCTACGTCACCAAATAAGGATGGATAACTTTTTATCAGTTCAGCCAACCCGGTACACTTTTCAACAGTCAAGTGGGCCAACAAAACATCCAAGTTCTGAAGTGATTCAGAATTCTTCAAACGCCCGCGCAGTACCGAATCATCAGGTGCTGCCACTTCCTCTAAATGATGACTGCTCCACTGTACCAGCAGTCAAAACTGGACTCACTTCTGAGGAAGAGGAATCCGATACATCAGACTCACCCTGAGGTGCTGCACGAACATAATATGGTTTCAACAAGTTTATGTGGCAAAGTTGGTTTCTTTTCCTGCGGTCTGGTGTGGCAATGAGATAGTTTAGTTCAGACAGCTGACGCCTTACCGTATATGGCCCCACAAACTTTGCTTGGAATGGTGACCCAACAATCGGCAACAAAGCTAATACTTGGTCACCCTCGCTAAACTGACGTGTCTCAGAGCGCCGGTCATACAGATGCTTCATCCTCGCCTGAGATTTTTCCAGTTTTTGTTTTGCCAATTGACCTGCCATATAAAGTCTGTGTCGGAAACCATTCACATAGTCTATCAAGTTCGGAGGGGGTTCATCTGTAATCCACTCATCCCGAAGCACTGCCAAAGGTCCACGTACCTTGTGACCAAAGACTAGGTCATTGGGACTGAACCCAGTACTCTCCTGACACACTTCCTCGCAGCTAAAATCAGCAATGGCAAACCTTCCTCCCAGTCTCTGTCCATTTCTGTGCAATATGCTCGCAACAAAGACTTGAGAGTTTGGTGAAATCGTTCTAACGCACCTTGACTCTGTGCATGATAAGCAGATGCTTGGTTATGCTTGATTTTTAGTTGCTTAAGAACTTGTGCAAACAAATGTGATGAAAAATTTGACCCTTGGTCACTCTGAATTGTCCTGGGAATTCCAAATATGGCA
>JAINUG010001495.1:0-21728 GCA_029706075.1 Aldrovandia affinis
AAAAGCCTGCAATGTAAGAGGTCCTTACTGTGACCTCAGTGGACAATGCCTGGCCATCTATTGCATGAGGAAGCGGTAATTAAACATCATACTGTATTCTTTAATCTGTATAGGCTTTTGGGCATTAATTATCTTAACACTTAAACAAGGCTAACTCAATAAATAACTGAGTGGACATGGATGCGCTTAAATTCTCTGGCATTGTAAATTGCTATGGATCAGCTTAATTTTTTTTTTTTAAAAGTTTTTCTCCCAATTTGGTTGCCAATTATACCCTCTATTTATTTCAATTCCCCACCCCCACGAGTCCGCCGCCCGTCCTCCGGGAGCGAGACACACATTCCTGGCCGTTTGTTCCCGCCTCTTCCAAGACAGAAATTCTTCCACGGACGCCTTTAACCTTCTCCTCGATGGACTCGTGCCAGCTCACCCTCCCCCCTTCCCCGGAGGCGGACAGCCAAATGTCGCCTCCGATCGGGGTTGACGACCAGGGCCGGTCTGGTAGAGACGCGGGTTTCGAACCGCGTTCCTGACAGGCAGCACACACTTTGGTGTGGCGTGTTAGACCGCTACGCCATCTGCCGCCATAATTTGGCATCTTAATGCATAAGAGATGTAAAGTGTTAAGTAAGCCACTCATATATAGCGATTAATTTCAAACTCACCAGTCAGAGTGCGAGATCTACTGCTGCCTGAACCGTTGTTCGCTGCGCTTCTCGGAAATGTGAAGTCCGCACAAGAAATTGCTAAAAGTGAAAGTGTCTGGCAACCACGTTACACGACCGTGATTATGTCATGGAAGTCTTCCCAATACATAGGCTATTGCTTGGAAGGGAGCATGGCTATTGCCTTACAAATTTTGTATACCGAGAAATCCAGTTAAAAATCTTGCACAAGATTTATCCCTCTAATGCCCTCTTATCTAAATGTATGGTTATTGAAAATAAATGCTGTAATGTTGATCCAGTCACTTATGCACATTTTCTTTGATTGTAGCTTTACTTTTACATTTTGGAGTGATGTCTCTTGTATTTCTTGTGAGGGAAATTTCAAATTACAATGTATAAAGAGTTATAAGCATATGTTTTATATGGGAATGGGAATTGGATTGTGTGTTTCTGTCTGACCTATAAGTGACCTCGGAAAAGAGGCACATGAATGCGAAATGAATCATTGTGAAAAGCTTATGGAAACTGCAAAGAGGGCTGGCTCTTGACGAATGTCTGCAGCTGAGCCGACCGGCTACCCAGCCCAATGGCTCACATGTACCAACTTTTCCTTGCGTACTATCCAGCTTGGTGGTTTGCATGTAACTTATCTTTGCATGATTTTCGTCAGACTTTTGACCGGTTTGACCGGTTTGACCACACATCAGCTGAAGTGGAGAGGCAGGCTGCAAGATGTGCCCATATAATAAGAGCAATAAAAAACCTTGGGAATGTAAACTCTTCCCCCTGTAGAGCTTGGGCAGGTAGCTCAGACAGGCAGAGAAGGCTCCAGTCTTCCTCTCTGAACACAATGCAATCAGAGATGGTGCACAGATTACAAACACATTTTCTACCAACATTTTACATGCATTATTAAGTTAACACATGTGCTGGTAGCCTATGATATGTATCTAGGTTGCTAGCAATAGCTATGATGTGTTGTTTAATATAACACATCAGCTAATGTTAACTAAATTGCAAACTATTCATATATGAGTAATTCATATATATTACTCATATAATTCATATATGAGTAATTCAGAAATTACTGAATGTCATTGATTATATTTAATGACATTGTATTTTAGCTCTCACTCTCGACTGCTGTACCTACCCTACATTCACTGTTGCCTCGATTGCTACTTGATCTCAGTATTTTTGCTGTCTATCTGGTGGACTTGCACTACCTCCAGTATGATCGCTGCTAGGTAGTTTTTTTAACATTCTTGTCTTTTAGCATCTGGTATTTCAATATACTATGATGTTCTGTATGTCTGTATAGCTGCTAGGTTCTTACTCTGGTTTTTTAAATATATTTATCTTGTATTTATTATTAAGTATACTGTGATGTCCTGTATGTCTTGTGTGTTCTTTCACTACCTCCTGTATCATTGCTGCTGTGACAAACCAAATTTCCCTCCCCTCCGGGATTAAAAAAGGCTATCTTATCTTATCTTATCTGATTGTGTTTAGGTATGTAGGCTCATTACAGCACACACTTTGGTGTGGCGTGTTAGACCGCTACGCCATCTGCCGCCATAATTTGGCATCTTAATGCATAAGAGATGTAAAGTGTTAAGTAGGCCACTCATATATAGCGATTAATTTCAAACTCACCAGTCAGAGTGCGAGATCTACTGCTGCCTGAACCGTTGTTCGCTGCGCTTCTTGGAAATGTGAAGTCCGCACAAGAAATTGCTAAAAGTGAAAGTGTCTGGCAACCACGTTACACGACCGTGATTATGTCATGGAAGTCTTCCCAATACATAGGCTATTGCTTGGAAGGGAGCATGGCTATTGCCTTACAAATTTTGTATACCGAGAAATCCAGTTAAAAATCTTGCACAAGATTTATCCCTCTAATGCCCTCTTATCTAAATGTATGGTTATTGAAAATAAATGCTGTAATGTTGATCCAGTCACTTATGCACATTTTCTTTGATTGTAGCTTTACTTTTACATTTTGGAGTGATGTCTCTTGTATTTCTTGTGAGGGAAATTTCAAATTACAATGTATAAAGAGTTATAAGCATATGTTTTATATGGGAATGGGAATTGGATTGTGTGTTTCTGTCTGACCTGTAAGTGACCTCGGAAAAGAGGCACATGAATGCGAAATGAATCATTGTGAAAAGCTTATGGAAACTGCAAAGAGGGCTGGCTCTTGACGAATGTCTGCAGCTGAGCCGACCGGCTACCCAGCCCAATGGCTCACATGTACCAACTTTTCCTTGCGTACTATCCAGCTTGGTGGTTTGCATGTAACTTATCTTTGCATGATTTTCGTCAGACTTTTGACCGGTTTGACCGGTTTGACCACACATCAGCTGAAGTGGAGAGGCAGGCTGCAAGATGTGCCCATATAATAAGAGCAATAAAAAACCTTGGGAATGTAAACTCTTCCCCCTGTAGAGCTTGGGCAGGTAGCTCAGACAGGCAGAGAAGGCTCCAGTCTTCCTCTCTGAACACAATGCAATCAGAGATGGTGCACAGATTACAAACACATTTTCTACCAACATTTTACATGCATTATTAAGTTAACACATGTGCTGGTAGCCTATGATATGTATCTAGGTTGCTAGCAATAGCTATGATGTGTTGTTTAATATAACACATCAGCTAATGTTAACTAAATTGCAAACTATTCATATATGAGTAATTCATATATATTACTCATATAATTCATATATGAGTAATTCAGAAATTACTGAATGTCATTGATTATATTTAATGACATTGTATTTTAGCTCTCACTCTCGACTGCTGTACCTACCCTACATTCACTGTTGCCTCGATTGCTACTTGATCTCAGTATTTTTGCTGTCTATCTGGTGGACTTGCACTACCTCCAGTATGATCGCTGCTAGGTAGTTTTTTTTACATTCTTGTCTTTTAGCATCTGGTATTTCAATATACTATGATGTTCTGTATGTCTGTATAGCTGCTAGGTTCTTACTCTGGTTTTTTAAATATATTTATCTTGTATTTATTATTAAGTATACTGTGATGTCCTGTATGTCTTGTGTGTTCTTTCACTACCTCCTGTATCATTGCTGCTGTGACAAACCAAATTTCCCTCCCCTCCGGGATTAAAAAAGGCTATCTTATCTTATCTTATCTTATCTTATCTGATTGTGTTTAGGTATGTAGGCTCATTACAGCACACATATGAATAGAAATCCATTTTAAGAGAAACATTTGTAGTGGTTATTTTTATACATTACAATATATTACAGTTATTTATAACAACAAATCTCAAACCCACATCATAAATTGGATTTATATTAATTAAGTGGAATTTCCTCAACTTTGAATCTGAAATCAAATGGGGAGCACAAAAGGGGAAAACACAGACAAGCACTTGAGCTATGGTAAACAAGGGTAGGACACATATATGGCTAAGGAGCAACAGCTAAAACATTCTTCAATTGGTCGGACAAGTAAGAAGAATGAGGTTACATAATGCTCTGGCTTTCCGGGAAATGAAACTTTTCTTTGCATGCTGTGTTAGCATATGGTTAAGGAACTGGGCTTGTAATGCAAAGGTTCCAGGTTTGATCCCATGTGGGGCACTGCCATTGTACCCTTGAGCAAGGTACTTGCCCTGGATTGCTTCAGTAAATATCCAGCTGTATAAATGGATTGTATGTGAAACTGTGTAAGTCGCTCTGGATAAGAGCGTCTGCTAAATGCCTGTAATGTAATGTAATGGTCTGCTTTGAACTCTACCTCCATCTTGGTTTCATAATGAAAAGCAGATCAGCATGGAGTTTTATGCAATTCATGCAGGTTGCTAACATAAGTTTAGTGACAGGTTTGAGGATGACATGTGGATCCTGTGCATGGAGCCTGATAAAGCTTTTTATTACACTTTTCCTGCCACATCATACATTACATTGCATTCCTTCCATTGTCAAGGTTTTTGTGTTTCCTATTTATTAGGAGTGACACTCAGTTGAATTTGTCAACAAAACGTGCTCTGCAGCAAATTACAAACCTATGTCTATTTCAGTATCGAGGTGAAACACCCCCCCACTGAACCAAATAATGCCCATGAACTGTGAGATGAGATACGAATAAGATATTTTACAATTAATGAAATTAATATTAAATCCATTTATACAGCTGGGCATTTACTGAAGCAATTCAGGTTAAGTACCTTGCTTGAGGGGACAACAGTGAAATTCAACAGCAGTGTCCCACCTGGGAATCGAACCTGCCAGCCCCAAGTTACAAGCCCTGTTCCATAACAATTATATTACACCAGGCCCTCCAACATGCTGCTGGCAGATGACAAGTCTGATGCCTCCATTTATGTATACCCAGGGAGATGAAAAGAACGACAACTGGATATTTTCTCTGGCAGTCCTCCTTAGCAGCACTCTGGTGTACAACAGCATCGGGACCATCGACAATGATGCTTTTCAGTATCCTTTACAGGGGGCCCATCTGTCTGTTCTGTGGATATTGCTATAGTGCTGAGATTATAAATAATATTAAATAAATAATCATTCTAAATATTTTTACAGTGCTTTTCATACAATGAGCTCAAATCACTTGAAAAATTAAATGTAGAAGAAAAAAACAGCAGTCAGAACAAAGTCAGACTAGCAGGTATCTAGTCTAGTCTTTTGTTGATCCTGACTGCAGTGTGCTTTAATTGAACAAACATTTGAGATACAGATATATACAATATGACAAACTGTGAGGTACGGGATAAGGACCCAGACGCAGACCAGGATCAGGCAGAAAGGAATGTTTAATTCAGGCAAGGATCAAAACCAGTAGTCAGGGTAGCGAAGGTACAAAATCAAAATCCAAAGAGAAGTCACAAACAATCCAAAAGTCAAAACCAGTAAATCAGAGAAGGCAAACAAACAGAATCGGCAGGCAAACGCGAAGTGAAAAACAGAAGGGGTGTCTCGGGAAAATGCTACAGACTCTGGCTTACAAGTAATCGGCACAGGGAATGAAGATCAACGTTCTGACGGGGAATGAACATAAACACGGAACTTAAATACAAGCAGGGCAGGGAAACACAATAGGAATCAGGTGTGACTGGGAGGAGAGAGGGGTAGGAACACAGGTGAAAACAATGGGATTTGTTAATCCAATAACGAGGGGAAACGAAAGACACGGACTGGGAATAACACAAACACATAGACAATAAACGACCTGGAAGAGCAGGCAGACAGGTGCATAGTACGAAGGGGAGGAACGCATAAAGAAATCTGCGTGCAAATGAAGTGAAACGTCATAAGCGTACAGGGATAGGACAACTAGAGAGAGAATGATAGCAATAGTTAGAAGCGTGAGATAATTAATGATTAGTAGTGTTAGTAACTTAATCTAAATCCCTAATGTTAGTAGTTAAGTTGGTTAGTACTATATACATATAATATATGTATATAAATATATACATCTAACTAATATATACAAAGTGTACTAAGAAAGTAAGAAGGAAGTAAAATGAGATAATAAGCCAAGACGGAAAAACCGAAACATAGAATTTCCCGAAGTGCATGACAAGACAAGGAGTGGATCTCAAAACACAGGAACAATGACAGACGGGGAACAGAACGTGACAGAATGATAAATAAAGAAAGATAAATAAACAAAGTACAAAAACAACCGAACAGACATGCAAAAACATAACACAAACAAAATATTATCAAAATAATGGGTTGCATTCATATAGTGCCTTTAAAGGAACACAAAGGTTTATAGTGAAGGGGGAACTCACCTCAACCATCATTTAGCAGATGCTCTTATCCAGAGCAACTTACATTAAGTGTGTTTAAAATGGCAAGAATATCACTGCTAGAGTAGAGGAGATCATTACAGCTACAACAAAATAGATGCCATCGTATGTATTTTTTTATTATATATATTTGTTGTCTTCGTGTGTGTGTGAATGTGTGCATGTGTTGGGGGGGAGATGAGATTATAATAAATATAATAGATCCACACCTTATATGGCTTCCGCAACAAAGAATTAGATGACTATCAAGTAAATATCACTTTCAGTCACTTGGTCATGCAGTGGTTTGACAACTAGCTAACGTTATATGTTTTGTTATCATCATGGCGATATCTGTCGGTCATTCAATGTCAGCTCTAAGTGACAGTGAAATAGTGAAATAGCCACTGACCCGTGAAAAGTTATCCCATGAGCCTTGCTTCTATGGTTCCTCCTGTTTGTACAGCCAAATGTTGCACAACTTTGTGGCATTTTTGCATAGGTCAATTCCTCTTCATATCGTGTTCACAGCCAGGTTCTGCAGAAAATCATTGAGAAAACTCAACAATTGTGAAATTTGGAAATCAAGTAAAGTGCATGCTATGCAGAAATTTCCCACGTTTATAACAAGCCAAATGTCACGAAAAGTGGTTGAGAATTAGTCCAGTTACAGTAGATTTTATCAGGGGAAGTCTGCATGTCTCAGTACACATACGTTTGTTTAGACGTGGATCTTGCCCGCCTCAATATGGCGTCTGCGCAGACATATCTGAACATGGTGAATGAGGCATAGATATACAGTATATATATATGTCACACGGCACGTGACAAACCCTGGACGGGAACAGAGCACCCAGGAGACACAGAGTGGAGTTTGTCGGTGTACGGACCGGATTTTATAAATTTTTCCTGTCTCTCCCCCCAGACATGGGGAAGAGACAGTGGGCATAGCAGGTTAACATATAACAAAGACCAACACAAACACAGACACAAAATCTTCACCCTACTCGCTTTCGGGTAAAAACAACAAACTAACATAACAAGTTAAAATAACCAAACTTACGGGACACCGCACCTCTTCCTCCGGAGTTCCCCTGGAACCTCCTCAGGCACACATATATCCAGTGACCTTTCAAGTGCTTCCCACCCATTCATACTGAGATACTCAAACTTTTCAGTTCGAGTTCTCTTACACATTCATCCAGAGACACTCAAACTTTTCAGTTCGAGTTCTCTTACACATTCATCCAGAGACACTCGCCACTCCCCACTGTGAGAGTTCTGGCAACCAGCCCCAAGACACTCCACTCTTTCAGTGAGTTCTTGGGCTGTTGCTCAGAAACACTCTCCACTGTCGAGTGCAAGCTCTATTTTACTAAAACCGAGGGCAAGAGGCGAACCCTCTTCCAGGGCACCCTCTCGCTCCTCCACAATCACACCGAGGGAGAGAGGCAGACACTCTTAGTGCACCCCCTCTCCCTCTTCCCCACTCACACAGGAAGCACTCTACTCAGTCACCTTCGACAAACGCATACCAAACTCCACAAACATTAAACATCCAACATTCAACATCAAACATTCCACAACATACGTGCACGTCTCCCTTCCGGGCGACAGTTCACTCTCACACCCTGTGAGAGTGCCAAACCTGCCCCCGGAAAGTCTCACTGCTCCAAAGGCCTCCACAACATGTAAAACACAGACAACCATGCCACTCCCAAGTGGCCGAGACCGTCGTCCTCCACAATATATATTCAGTGTAAGTATAGTCTGAAAATGTGGGTTTTCAGTCTCTTACGGAAGATGGCCAGTGATTCTACAGGTCATTCCACCACTGGGGGGCCAGGGAGGGAAGAGGCGAGGCAGAGAGGAGCAACAATCAGGTGCCCGAAGGGATGGGATAGCCAGTTAGCCAGAGGAGGCTGAGCGGAGAGGTCTAGTTGGGCTGTGTGGTGTGATCAGTGTCTGGAGCTAGGAGAGAGCAGTGCCCCTTGTGGCCTGGTATGCCAGCACTAGTGATTTGAATGGAATTTGGGCTGCTACATGGATCATTCACTAACCACCCAATCAATGCTGTGAAACATCTACACGACATGTTGCACTGTGGTCGCTAGTTAGATTTTTGTGCTAGATACATGAAATCCTCTGCAACATGTCGCAGAGGTTGCGTTGATGTCGCAGAGGGTGTTGCAGAGGATGTCATGTATCTAGCACAAAAATGTTGCGTTGCAGTCATGTTATAGTCACTCGAGCATGTACAGGCTTTTAGTGTGGTGAGTAGTGGAGTGACACGTGGAAAAATGCGCAAGCTGACATCACATTTTGATGCACGTTTTCTGCACTCAACAAAACTGATAGTGGAGGTTGCAGTAATGATCGTGGTTTGTGAATACGGTTGAGCATTCCAAATTGGCAACAAAAATGGAAAAGCATTAAAAAGTGATATTAATAATTCATGATTTACAGGGTCTAACATTTGTATTTTAAGACATTATTCTTTGTAAAAATCTAATAATTGCACTCATTTATGAAAATATTTTAAAATAATGATTTGGGGTTACATCCATGTTGATACCCCTGTGATGATTCACTTGGTGTTTTGCACTTTTGGATATGGCTGAAATATACAGGGCCTCACAGTTGCCACTGGTATCAGTTTTTTCCCTATACATAACAAATATATACATATATACATGTGCATTATGAAGCTAATTTATTAAAAATGTTGAGAGTAAAATGATCCAACTTGGAGGTTACATACACCTGGATACTCATTGTATATGATTCAGTTGGTGTTTTGCACAAACCTTTTGATTTGGCTGATTTAGAACCTAGCACTGTTAGCAGTTTCCCCTATGCAGAGCAAATAATTGCAACCCGCGAGGCTGCGTACTAGGAAACAAAGGTACACTGTAGTGGTGGGCGTTACGGTTCCTTTCTTTGACACGGATCCTTTGACTCAGTTCCCTAAAAGGATTTGTTCGCGGATTTGTTCACCAGTTCCTTCGCTGCTATCGTTCAGACTCCCGCGAATGATAACGAGAGTTATGCAGTGACTGGGTCCAACTCCGTCGGTAATATATTGTTTAACTGAGTCAATCATTCAATTTAAATTACAATACATTTTTCAGGTACCGTGTAACAATAGGATAAATAAAAACAATACAAGCATAATATCAACAGCAATTATAATATTTAATTGGTAACATGGATCAAACAGCCTAAAAATAAAAGCCTTTCACGGTTAATTTCTCAGATCAGAAGGAACATCTCCAAATTAAACAAAACATAAACAAATAGACAACCTTTCTAAGTAGGCTACATACTGTATTACCAAGTGATCATTCGCATGGACTAAAACGTCCATTAATCAATTTAGCCTATGTGCCATCTAGGTATTTATGTTGGCTAACTTGAGGTGTGACTTGCATTGTGTCGGTTTCCTGCATCATAGCCTACATTGTTCATCAAGATATCTGCGCCAATATTAAAACAATGTTGACCTCTAGAATTATTAACAAAGTGGTGATACATTCGTATAGCCTAGCATATTATGTTTGAATAAAGGAATATTATGATGTGGTTTCATTTCTCGAGTTGAGACTAGACCAACTTCGCGACTGTCTTATAAAATATTGCGACGTCTCCGTTGGTAAATAGCCTCTTTCGTTCACTGTTTATTTATTTACTAACTGGGAGTAGGCTATAGGCCAAGCGTTTCTCAAATGTAACTAGCAGCTAGTGTAAACCAGTTGCTTTTCATTTTATACTGCGTCTCAGGCAAGTTCTGTTATGTTTTGCTATGTCTGTTCGGTTTGTTTTTGTACTTTGTTCATATATCATTCATCATTCACGTTTCATTCACGTTCTGTTCCCCGTCTGTCAGTGTTCCTTGTTGTTCGAGATCCACTCCTTGACTTTGTCATTGCACTGATTTCAACCTTACGGTTTTTCTGTCTTAGTTTCTTACCTCATTTACTGTCACGTCTCGTGTTCGTGTTCCCCGTAATTAAGTGTTTTAGTTTATTCCATGTTTTCCTGGCCGTTCAGTCCGTGTTTTCACTTTCACTTACCTGTTTCCAGTCATTGTATTATCGTTTTCACCTGTTCCTCGTGTGTCTGATTGCAGTTAGCTGCATTCGTGTTAATTCCTGATTGTTTCTTGTTATGTCTGATGTATTTAGCTGTGTGTTTTCCCATGTTCGTTACCAGATTGTCTCGTCATTGTATTATCGTTTTCACCTGTTCCTTGTGTGTCTGATTGCAGTCTCCGGTGGCAGCTGCATTCATGTTCATTCCTGATTGTTTCTTGTTATGTCTAAATGTATATAAGCTGTGCGTTTTCCCATGTTCGTTGCCAGATTGTCTTGTGCTTTGCTATGCCTACACAACTTTCCAGCAGTCTCTTTGTTTACCCGTGTGTTGTTTCCTCGTGTTCGTGCTTCCGTGTTCAGTCCTGTCTCAGTCTTGTTCCCGATCCACCTGTTCGTGCTCCTCATGATTCCTGCCCTGCTCCTCTCTGTGTTCCCCAGAATGATTCCCTGTTATCGACCTCTGCCTGCCCATTGATCACGTCTTGCCTGCCTCTGACACACCTGAAGCCTGGAACGAACTTTGCCTGTCCCCGACCACTCTTTGGATTCCTGTATTACCCTGATTGCTCCCGTATGAACTTTGCCTGTCTTTGCAATAAAGAAGATTATTGCATTCTTGGGTCCGCGCCTGGTTTTCCTACTCCGTTCCTGACAGTTTACTTCCTTCTTTCTTTCTAAAACACTTTGTATACTAACATTAGGGATTTAGATTAAGGCATTACATTATAGGCATTTGGCAGACGCTCTTATCCAGACCGACGTACAACAAAGTGTTAACCATAGTCAAGAAGAGTTTAGCTGAAAGCCACCCTAGTGGGAAGTACAATTCCTGGGTGCTAGGAGCAACCACATAGTTAAACTAGGACCCTGTAGGTAAATCTGTAGCCACAATTCAGAGGTAGCAGTAAAGCACTCAATGCAGGAAATAATGCCTAAGCCTAATACAATACATAAACAAGTAGACATGTAAACTAAGCAACTATGTCCCTAAGTTAACAAAACCGGACTATGGGGAGAGGTGCACCCTGAAGAGGTGAGTCTTCAGTCGTCGCTTGAAGGTGGCCAGGGTCTCAGCTGTTCTGACTTCCACAGGAAGGTCATTCCACCATCGTGGAGCCAGAACCGACAGGAGACGTGACCGGGAAGCGCAGGTGCGGAGGGGGGGAGGTGCTAGGCATCCTGAGGTAGCAGAACGGAGAGGTCTGGCAGGTGTGTAGGGTTTGAAGATCTTGAGGAGGTATGTTGGGGCTGATCCCTTGACTGCCTGGTATGCTAGGACCAATGTCTTGAATTTGATGCGAGCTATAACAGGCAGCCAGTGGAGGGTAGTGAGCAGGGGGGTGACATGGGAGTGTCTAGGAAGGTTGTAGACCAGACGGGCTGCAGCATTCTGGATGAGTTGCAGGGGTCTGATGGCAGATGCGGGAAGGCCAGCCAGGAGCGAGTTGCAGTAGTCCAAGCGGGACAGTACCATTGCTTGGACCAGGAGCTGGGTAGAGTACGTGGTAAGGAAGGGACGGATCCTCCTGATGTTATACAGGAAGAATCTGCACGCCCGGCTTACCGCTGCAATGTTCATTGATAGGGACAGCCTGTTGTCCATCACCACACCGAGATTCTTCGCGCAGGGTGATGATGTCACCAGGGTGTCACCTAGAGAAACGGAGAAATCAAGGTGGGGAGAGTTTAGGGCAGGAATGAAGATTAGTTCTGTTTTACCTGGGTTGAGCTTTAGGTGGTGACTGTCCATCCAGCTCTGAATGTCCCCCAGGCAAGCAGAGATGCGGGTAGAGACCTGAGTGTCTGATGGGGAGAAGGAGAGAAAGAGTTGAGTGTCATCAGCATAACAATGGTAAAATAAGCCGTGGGCAGAGATTACAGAGCCAAGGGAGCGGGTGTACAGGGAGAAGAGAAGGGGACCGAGGACTGAGCCCTGTGGAACCCCGGTGGGGAGGGAGCGAGGCGGTGATACTTTACCAGCCCAGGCAACCTGGGAGGAGCGACCGGAGAGGTAGGACTCGATCCAGGCGAGGGCTGAACCGCAGATCCCCGTTGCTGCCAGGGAGGACAGGAGGATGGAGTGCTCCACAGTGTCGAAGGCAGCTGAGAGATCAAGCAGGATCAGGATGGAGGAGAGGGAGGCGGCTCGTGCGGTGTGAAGAGCCTCATTGACCGAGAGGAGAGCGGTTTCTGTTGAGTGGCCAGGTCTGAAGCCGGACTGGTGGGGGTCCAGCAGGTTATTTTCTGTGAGGAAAGCAGAGAGGCTAGTAGGCTAGTCTCTCGTCCCGGATCCTGACCTGCCTCATGGAACGAGGTACAACAGCAACAGCATGTCCAGTTCCAGTTCCTTCATGGATTCGGTCCTCGCTACTTTCAGTTCAGGAATTGAAGTTACTGTTGCTCTCGGTCACCCCGACGGGAGGGGCTCAGAGAGCACGCCCCGCTCAAGCGGTTCAGTGCTGTCGTTGGCTAATGGCTACTACAGACTGGAACCCAATGGTGGAAATTGATAAATAGGAGGAGTCGCTGTAGTTTCAATGAATGGCAGTTCCCAACTTTATTTACTGAGATATTAACCAAAGGAACGAATCCTACATGGAGGTGAGTCAGTTCATTTCGTTCACCAAAAGGATTAGTTCAAAAATAATGAATCATTCACGAACTACACACCACTAGTACACTGCAGTTGACCCATAATGTATGCTGAACTGGCGTACGATGCACATCATGTTTGTACTGTTGATTGAATAGAATTTCCATGTAAGTGTGTTAACATTTCTTTTTACTGACTCACTCGATTTACTGGGCTGGCATTAGTAGTGAATGAACGTTAATCTAGCTAGCTAATTGGTGCACGGTAACATGTTAGCTAGTAGTTTTCAAACATAATTCATATAGTGACGTATATGAATACTTCACTATAGTAATAATGTTCTTACTAACATACGACATGCATTGCTTCTGCCACAATTTCCTCAATTTGTGAAACAAACAAAAAAATACTTTCCCTGTCACTAGGCTATGTTAGGTTTATATTGGGGCGAAATACAGAACAATTTTGACGGTTTCAGTCTGTGCGTCTCCAGTGATCTCTTGCTTCCGACACAATAATAGCTTTCATGTAGGTTTTCTTCCTTGAACGGCTGAATCTTGCAGCTATGTGACGGAACTCACGGAGTACATCAAGTTGAAATCAAAAGCCAGGAATGAGGATGAGTCCATTGAGTTTATACGCTTCTTTCCCTCCTTTGTCTGGACAGTTTGGGATTTCACCTTACTTCTGAAGTATGATGGGAAAGACATCACCTCTGACCAATACCTGGAAAACGCTCTCAAACAGAAACCTGGTGAGGATGATAGCACTGATAAATCTCTTGTCAGATAGAATATGACTAGCTATCATTGAATAATAATATTACTGATTCTTGAGAGTCGAGACAAAACATGTCCTACAGGGAAAAGTCTTTGGGCCCTATTTTCGTGCCGGCGATAAGCAGCGTTATGCCCTAGCGCAGGCGAATTGCCAGTTTCATCTGTCGCAAACGGAATATTTCCCGTCTCCGCCGAGTTTGGCAATTTCATGGTGCGCAATGAAGGCATTTGCCCAACTATGGGTTGGGCAGCGCAATAGGGGGTGTGACAGTGAAAATAGTGGGGCGCTATGCAAGTTTGGTGTCAAATAATGAGTTTGCGTTAATGTCCAACTAGACCACCTCTTAGCACAAACGCTGGCGCTCTGTGCAATTTGGTGACTTTATTGATGCGCACATATGAACATAAGGTTATCTGAAATCACATGAGAATGTTTTGTGAATATTGTGAATTTCCCCCCACGTTGAGGCAAATCGTTCAATCCATGGGTAACTTGCCAGCGTAATCAATTAAGCTAAAAACTATTTCACCACAGCTTGTGGTTATTCAATGCACGGACATGAAAGACTGAAGTCAGCAGGCCATCCATCGCTACCGTTCAGTAAGATACACCTGTTAAATAAATATATGTTTGCACTACAGAAAATGGAGTACATAATTGGACGCCGAAGGCGATACTGTGAGCGATACCCTGGGTTTGGTAGCCGGTGTTGGCCAGACGGCTATCAGTTTGGCTGTACATGCAGTTTCTTCTGCATGACGAACATAAATGAAACAGGCCTAGTTGCAGTTGTAAGTTTGTTATTTATTGCTTTCCATTTAACAATTACATTAAGTTAGAAGAAAAGAAACATTGTTTTTTAAATTGGAAAGCCTACAAATAAGGAAAAAAAGAGATGGTAAAATAAAACACTTTCTTTTAACAATGTAGGTCTCAAAATATAAACTCAAACCATGAAAATAACAAATTAATGTGCACCTTGTTTTCCCCCTCTGATTTGCGCGCCAACTTTTGAGAAGCGCTCCTGGCGCAGTGCGCAAAACTGTCATCCCAATTGCCAATTTGCTATAGCGTTAGCGCACTGGTATTTAAAGGGATAGAAAATAGGTGTTCTGATTGGCCATTATGAAACCAAACCCCCACCACACCCACATGTATTTTTTTAAAGTTAATCCAACCTCTTTTACAACTGCGCCGGAGGTGCGTTATCGTCCTAAATCACGGAATTACCGAAATTGCGTTAGACACGCCCTAAAGCGCCACCGTCTTCGATTTGCGTCTGCGTTACCGACACCGTCCTAATTCACCAAAATAGGGCCCATGGTCTGAAACATGGCATGTAGAACAGAAAGGTGAAATAGAAAGGTTTGTACCAGCCTTGAATTGGAACTCCATCTAGTAGCCGCTGCCCTGGGAATGCGGTGCTTTACAGTCTCATCCAGGAGATGCTTGTATTTAGAAGATTTGCTAAAAAAGGTAGAAAGTCCCTCAGCTGTCTTAAAAAAACGTTCTGCAGGAATGCAATTTTGCTGACTGGGCAAGGAAAAATGGGCATAGCAGTGCGTAAAGATAGCTTCTGGAACTTTTCCTTAATCTTTGCTTGCACCCCTTTCAGCTCTGAGGCCATAACAGACCCTCCATCATGGTGGTCTGTGCCACCATCTTATCAGCACAACTGTATTGGACGCATTTGGAAACAAATGTAAGACAAAACTTTAATTAAATATACTTGCAAGCAGTATGGTGTGCATACAGCGAGGTTCTTTTTTTTGCCGAGTTGACCTTCAGAGTCTCAGGTATATGATGGCAAAGACCAGGATCAGGCAGTCTTTAATACAGGTTTTAGAAGCGTGAGATAATTAGTAATTAGTAATGTTAGCTCTAAATGCTAATGTTAGGGCATCCCCTAACATTATTGGTTGAAAGAACGAGGTTCTTTTTCTTGACAAAGACCGAGTGGTTGACCTTCAGATCTACAAAAACAAACCGAACAGACATGTCATCAGGTATGGCTGCCTGTGGCCCCCCTGTCATGGAAGATTTCCTGTTTTGTTGAAAGCTTTGCGCTTACCACCTCATGCGACATTTAAAAAATCCCCTGCACCTCCACCGCAGACATTTGTCAAGGGCCAGCCCTCTTAGCAGTTTCCATAAGCTTTTCACAATGATTCATTTCGCATTCATGTGCCTCTTTACCGAGGTCACTTACAGGTCAGACAGAAACACACAATTCGATTTCCATTCCTATATAAAACATATGCTTACAACTTTTACAATCTTTAAACATTGTCATTTGAAATTTCCCTCACAATCCTCCCTTTTGTCACTCCTGTGACAATATCACAGAAATGAAAATAACAAACACTGGAGGCTTTTGTTCTAGTAATACAGCATTTACATATACACAATATAGCAAGCTTAATAAGTTAACAAAACATTAGGGGAAGGAAAGGTTGATAGTCATTTGCGAAGCAGTATTATTCACACAACTTTGTGATATTCTCCATGGTCTGGTATGTCGTAAGTATGTATGCTATAGGCTACATAGTCGGGGTAGTAAAATAATCATTGGCTATTGTCTGCACTATTTCTGGAACATTTTCATCATGCTGTAAAGTTTAATCTATCTGGGGCAACGCCCGATACATTATTATTGATGAACCGATCATCTTATTTATCATATTTCTTATAATTGTGGTTGCACATGGAACAATACAAGTCATGCATAAGCACAGTAGGATGAACACCATTATCACAGGTATTAATATTTTAATATGAATAATATGGTCCCATGGGTCCAAACCGTCTGTTAAGAAAAGCGAAAGGGTTCTGGTCGTTGCTGATACCGCCTTCTTCGTTCATTTTATCCCTTATTATTATTAATTTGTCTATCGCGTGAGAGAGGGTGCCGTTTTCGCTGCTTCCGGTTGGGATAAAGGTACAACATGCGTCTCCTACTATCGCACATACTCCTCCCTCTGCTGCATTATGGAGGTCTAGGATGAATCGGTTCTGTAGGGTCATGATGCGATTTGCATGCATTTCAGCTTTTATGCTCTTCAACGCGTCGATGGTGCTATTCATACATTGTAAAACGTCATATCTGAGTACTTGCAACCATCTGGCATTTGCCACTGATTGTACGCTTAATCCTGAAGCAAAAATAATTTCAACTCATCGAAGGAGAATATCTATCACCCCAGGCAGCATATCGCTTTACTCGGTTATGTGCAGTTTTATGGTAATCCAATGAGTCAAGGTCAGCTTTAATTATCTTAATTGAATGGGTCAGGGTCACAGGAGCGCATGTTCCGGACCAGTGGCGATTTTAGGGTTTTAAAACGGGGTGCAAGGCAGGCAGAGGAGCAAGAAAGAGAGAGAAGCGAAGTAGCCTATAGCTAAATAACTACATGACCACCTATTGGTTATACATAGGTTTAAATGTTACAAATTATGACAACTGTGCATCACCAAAAAGGCTACAACATTAGAGCCAACAACGCAGTCGTCACAGCAATTGTACACGAACACCGTAATATCCCAGCTGAGAGAGCCACAGGAGCGCTTATAATGCAGCCGCATATCACAGCAATCACAGACGACATCATGTCAATTTTGTTTTTACTGTTTGATTAACTTGTTCCACTGCACCTCCACTTTGTCGGTGGTAGGAACAATGTGTTCGCAGATCTATTTGCAGACTGGCTGACAATCCCTGTACCACTGTGTGCACAAATGGTGACCCGTTGTCTCTGGACAATCGGGAGGGCTGACCCCATCTGGGTATGATTTCTCTCATCAGTGCCTTTGCCACTGCTGCTCCTGTTTTCTTCCTTACTGGGAAAGCTTCTGTCCATTTGGAGAACATGTCTATTATTATCAGGCAATATTTGTATCCCTGGCAGGGAGTCAGTTCTATAAAATCCATCATTAAATGTTCAAATGGGCCCTCCGGCCTGGGGTGCGCAGACTGGATCATAGGGATGCCTCTTCCTACATTGTTACATAAACAAATTACGATTTTTTTACAAAAATCTTCAGCATATACTTGAAAACCTGTAACAAACCAATGTTTATTTACAGCGTCCACCATCCCCCCTTTTGACACATGGTTTGACTGTTTGTGTGTGTCTGTCTGGAAGAGAGCAGAGAGACAGTATTGTGTGTGTGTGAGTGTGCACACAGTGTTCATGTTTGTGTATATAACCTTATAATTAATACTCCCATAATGCCATGAAGTTCAAAGCAAACAGAGCTCTGTTTTTGGACTCGTGTTCTCATATAGCACTTTACATCACTGGGTCAAATTTAAAAATGGTAAAAATTTTAATTTAAATAAGTTTTATTATACCAGGGAAATCCCACTGACACAGCCATGCATGATTTGTAAAACAGAAAATGTAACAAAAACTATACACCAACATAAACCACTCTCACACTGACAGTCATTCCAGTAGAATAATTCTACATTGGTTTTAGATCTGTGTCATACCTACTTGAAGGTAAGACAATTTATCTATAGATGATTTCATGGCATATATTCAAGGTGCGCACTTTACTATTGTCCCTTCCCTTCGCAATGCGGCATCACCGTTAAAACCTAAATGTTCGAAAACGGCACCTATCCCCTAAAACAAAGGTTGTAGCCTACTTTCTGTCCTGCCATGATTGAGAATGAATTGTGTAACACTAAGTTGAGCCCTGTGACCGCTATAGGTTGACTTCCCTGTGCAGTGTGCACACAACAGGGAGCGTTGAATGTTGAGTGATCCTGAGTCATTTGGTGTAGCAGGTGTTGTGGTCTAGTATTTGTAACGACTAATATTCTAAAATTGGTGGTGCCTCCACCTGGAACGACTGTACACAACTATGCTGTGATTAATGTCTTCCAGGGAAATCTAATTATTGCAGTATATTGGAAACCAGCAGTGCAATAGTATGAACTCAAAGGTAGGCAAGAATAGAACATAAATGCACTTTTAATGTACGCGTAGTTGTAGTTTTGCATTGAAATCACAATAATAAAACAAAACATACAATAATTATTCTACCCCGAGATATACTTTCACAATATCTGGTGCTTTGTTTCAGAATATGAAAAATATCCTCTCTCATTAATGAGGAAATAATCCCCCTTCAATTAGAAAGACACAATTTGTTATCCATGAAAATAATACCCTTTCACTTAGAAAAGTATTATTTATTATCAACGAAAATACTCTCTTTTTGGTATGAATAACCAACAATCATTTACAGTATGTTGCAAAACTATTAATAGCCTACCTGTAAATTGGCGGTAACTGACTACAGGAAACAATGTTCAATAACAGTGTTAAGCAGTCAGGTGACAGATTATTCAATTCGCTCAAAATGGTGGTCACGATAAGGCAGTATTTATGTTGTAACGTTGGCAAGCTTGAAGAGATGTGGGAGTGACCCAGTGTTTGTTTTAATGCAGCACAAAAACTGTAATTGACTGAAATGGTGACCCAGTGTGAAGTCTCCAACAGCTACATTGCCGCTACAGTACTAACCATAGGCAGTCAATCAGTAGGCCTACGGTAGTTCTGGAACGAAATACTCCCACTGGCGGGGCAATAGTCAGCTACTGGAAAGGTTTCATTAAAACGGTGAGCTCTGTAGTTTGCGGGACATCAGGGCTATGACCATGCTACGTATGACTAGGTCATAGCTTGTAGCCGATGTAGCCTTCTCGTTGAATTCCTTACATTTCAAACCGTTAACACTTCTCGACAGTAGCATAGCCTGCATTACTCTATGATTTTACTTGCATAAAAACAAAACAGCAGGATACTGGAAACAATGCGGAAAGTTTCGGCGCAGCTCAAGGCCGTAACCATGGAGTCAACATTGGGGGGGACCAAATCAATTTATTTATATTTTTTATATCAGCTAGGCTATATATTGGGGGGGACATTTTGAGCATATCTGAATATTGGGGGGGATGTGTCCCCCCCAATATATATGGTCATTTCGGCCTTGGCGCAGCTACACATAGGCCTACATCTGATTAAGTACATTTTGGGACGGGACTACAATAGTTTACAACTTCCGATCAGGTTTCTGCCCCGAGATCGTAGTGTGAAAATAGTAGTAGTGCGAGAATAGCAAGCGAATGTCGAATATAAAACCAATTTTATATTCCACCAACCGAAAAGTCCACTCCGAACACAAGAATAAACCTTAGGTTGTGGTGGTCCAGATGACTTGTGTGGACAGCAGCGGGAGGCGGTGAGTCAGAAGGAATACTGGAGCTGGGACCAAGACTTGTAACTCGGGTTACCTTTTATTAATTTATTTGTTTGTTTATTTGTAAGGTACAAACACAGAGAACATTGACAGCCACAGAAGCAGTACATGTGTATATAGCCTAAGCTAATTTCCAATACCAGTCCATTGATAGTTCAATCAATCAATAAAAAAATAAAATTACATTGTTACAGTTTAAAAGCAATGCATATAGTGACCGAAAACAACAACACCAACAACAACCATACATGACACGACAAAAACAAACAAACAAACAAACAAACAAACAAACTTGTTATATTCTGAGTATCTGTTCTGTTGTTTTTGTACTTTGTTTATCTTTCTTCGAGTCATGTTTCGTTCACGTCTGTTATCCCCGTCTGTTATTGTTCCTGATCCACTTGTCTTGTCATTCACTTCGGGTGTTTACATTTCGGATTTCAATCTTCGCTTATTTTCTCGTTTCTTCCTTCCTACTTTCTTGATCGCACTTTGTATATATTAGTTAGGTGTGTACAGTACTAACTAACTAATCTACTAACGTTAGGGATTTAGATTAGGTTACTAACACTACTAATCACTAATTATCTCACGCTCCTACTACCGGCATTTCTCTCTCATTATCCTATCCCTGCTTAGTTTTCCGTTCTTCTCATACGCACGCAACGTTTCTCCTTGCGTGACCTCCCTTTTACTATGCACGTGTCTGCCTGCTCTCCCAGGTCGTTTATTGTCTATATGTTTGTATGGTTCAGTGTCCGTGTCTTACGTTTCCCCTCTTGTTATGTAATTATCTCTTCCCTGTGTTCCAGCCTCTCTCTCCTCGTTGTCTCACCTGATTTCTATTATGTCTCCCTGTATATATGTTCAGTGTTTTCATTTCCCCTTGTCAGTACGTTGATTCTATTTCCCTGAGCCTACCTTTCCGAAGCCAGTTATTAGCATTTCCCGAGACTACCCTTTGATTACTACCCCGAGCCTGCCCAGCGATTTTGTCCTTTTGCCCTTCTGATTCCTGAGTATCGACCTTTGACTGCCCTATTACTACTTCTCTCTGCCTCACGATTTTGTACCTCTGATTCCTGATTCTTGGTTTTGACCCCCTGCCTGTGAATAAACAACTCTTTGCCTAATCCCTGATCTGCGTCTGGTCCTTACTGCGGTCGTCACAGGACGTACTGACCAAGATGGACCCAGCAGATCCAGACCAGCCGCTTCGCCCGAGCAGCAAGGTGCCATGCTCGGACGGCACCAGGACCATCTGGAGCGTGTGGCTGAACACCTGCAGTCTCTCACCTCCGGTTTGGCTGAGCTTACCCTCACGCTGCGTAGCTCCGGTCATTAACCCCGCACCCCAGCATGCCGCGGCGCCACTTCAACCCGAGCCTCCCTCCGCGCTGGTGCGCGAATCCACGCCTGCCTCCCTCCTGAGAGATACGCAGGTGAACCGGGAGGTTGCCGCGGCGTTTCCTGACGCAGTGCCAGTTGATCTTCCAACTGCAGCCATCCACGCTTCCCAGCGAATTATCCCGGGTCGCTCACGC
>JAINUG010001496.1:0-12500 GCA_029706075.1 Aldrovandia affinis
TGTGTATGATAAAATATCCTTGAAGTTAGAAATAGTAATATACTTTTATTGCTGCTGGGAGCGGCGCCGCTCCCGTCGACCTCAGGGGGTTAACAGATGATGTTTGTGGTCAACGTGATATGGTTTTAAGATTATTTTTTCATAGATTGACTAAATTGTATGTATTATACAATTGATACATGGTGGCTTTTTCATACAGTGGTGAAGTATGTAATTAAACAGAGTGACTACGACAGCCTGAATACACAGAAAGACCAGCTCCAGAGAGATGCGCGACAGCCTGAATACACAGAAAGACCAGCTACAGAGAGACTTTGATGCTGTGGTAGTGAAATTCCCCGTTCTGGATCAGTACTGTCCCCTCAGATCACAGAGTGAGTGGTGCTACTTTTACTTTACTAAAGAGCACTTTTACTTATTTTTCTTACCTCTTACTTCAAAGTATACTGTTTGGTGTTTATAGGTCATTGATAGAAAACTGTTGCCTGTTGTTTCTGTACAGAGAGAGTGTGTAAACCCTGTCCAGAGGGCTGGGAGCAGAGAAACTCCATGTGTTACTACTTCTCTACTGAGCTGAAGAACTGGAATGACAGTCGCAGTGACTGCCTTAAACAGGGAGCTGACCTGGTGATTATAGAGAGTAAAGAGGAACAGGTAAGACACTGAATGAATGGATGAATAAGTGAGCGGGTGGTGGGTAGAACATTAACAATATAGATTGATAAGTAGGCTTTGTATATATATATTTGTTATATATATAACATTATACATTATATTTTATAATAATATAATATATTATTATTATTATTATTATATACATTTTTTAATATATAAAACATATACTTGTGTTTCCGATAACTTGCCGGCTCTTAAAATCTGATGTGTGTTTGATGTTGTTGTCTCAGGCTGTGTTTGAAACCGTTCCCTATTCCCTAAATAGTGCACTATATAGTGTGTTGAAGAAATTGGCGAACACAGCCTCAGTGTCTCTGTGAGCACAGTGAGTGGTGAGTCATTCTCTCTTTGTTCAGGACTTCATCTCCAAACACACAGGAGATTATGTTTACTGGATTGGACTGAGTGACTCAGAAACAGAGGGGATCTGGCTCTGGGTGGATGGAACCCCTCTGCAGAAAGATAAAGCGTAAGAAATCTTACAGACACATTACAGGGGATCAATATACAGACAGAAGAGAAACTGTATGAAACATCATTAACCTCCACCTCACATCCCAGAGTCACACAATATTTATGGACATTTTCAGCTACACGGTTAACATAATAAAAAAAAACATTTAAAGAATTTATATCAATGCATTATATTTCACAATATTTCTTTACAACATTGTGTGTGTTTGAATTTGAATGTTGGATGTTAATGCTGGAATGTCCAGTATTATCTCCCATAGAGAAGAGTCTCCACAGACTAAACCCTGTGCATCCTTATTTACAGTCTGCAGAGTCATACAGTGCAGTCACAGAGACAGCAATAGACAGAGAGTGTGAAAGAGTATCCCTGTAGACAACAATAGAGAAGTAGCACATCTGTGTCTCATTCAGTCTCTCTGCTCCTCTTACAGATTCTGGGCGAGGGGACAGCCAAATGATGACAGGTCTGAAGATTGTGCAGCGACTGCGAGGAGGTGGTGGCGGGGGGATGATGAGCTGGGTGGTGGATGGGCTGATGCACCCTGCCATGGGCATTGGTGGAGTGTCTGTGAGATTGATGCCCTTCCTCTCTGAAATCATCTTTTAATGATGAATGATTTAAAATGCATTTAAAAAGACTAGTTGTAATCATTCGAATATTAATGTTCTTATTCTCTGCAGAAGTGACAGTAGGTTAATGCCGTGTCATAACTTAATGCTGTAAAGCATGTATCTATCTGCTTGCTGAAAGTATTTAAACTGTATAAACTGTCATATATTTTATTCACAGCAAATCCACAAAATCATCAAATATTCGATGAGCAAATATAAATTAGAGCAATAATCAGGGGCTTATAGGGCTCTATTTCCTTCAGCTGGATACTGTAAATGGTTCACTACAGTAATGACACAACTGCTATGTTTTAGAATATATTGTATGAAGGCACCTGCTAAGAAAAGAATGATCTCAAGAAATACCTTTGTAAAATGAAATAAGCGACTAAAGCTCTTTTGCCGCCCCAGAGACTGTGAACTAAAGCCTCAGACCACTTGTATCACACTCTACTTGTGTCTCTGTGTGGCTCTGTTTCCTGTGTTAAATCTCCCTCCCATCTTTCTGTCAGAGAAGACATGAGACCATGAGTGGAAAATTTCTATAAATATGAAGCTGATGAAATAGTCAAAACGACATTCAAGGCTTTTGTTTGAACACATATTTGTAAATGCATTGATTATTGTGTAAAGCTGTATTGAGCAGCTGTAAGTGGCTGTACTGTAGTTGTGTCTGCATTAGGCTTTTGTATTTTCTGGCCCTTGTTAATCTGTATGCTAATTTGAAGCTGAAATAAATCTTTTATATTTCTTGGTTACCACTGTTGTCATTAGTTTCTCTCTTCACATCAACATGACCACGCTGTATTAATGCACATATTGCAAGTCGCTCCGGATAAGAGCGTTTGCCAAATGCTTAAAATGTCAAATGTAGTTCAGCTAAACTTTTTTCATTTCAATGGAAATTTGCATAACTTTGAATTCCCAGGAGGGAAGTGCATCATTTCCCGAGAGCGTAATGCCTAATGTGTAACGTAATGTTCCGTTACACTCAGGTTCTGCTCAGATGTGTTATGCGGTTGAATTATATCGTCTCGCTACTTGATTGAAGGAGCCGTTTGGGTAACTCAATTAAAATCAAGCTTTTTTGAATCCCAGTAAACATTGTTGTTGCTCTGGGTTTCTGCAGGGATATTCTCTCTAAACCAGGGGCTCTAAAACCAGAATCCCACAACCCACCACACCGCTCTGCGGCTGAGGTCCAGCTCAATAACACGGCTGACCTTTGACCTTTGACACATGCATCCAACGCCCACTACAGGCTGCAACACAGATGGGAGCAGGTCTAAATCGTGATGCCATTACAGCAAATATCTGTATTTAGAATTTAGCACAATATAAATATTAAATCATTATGAGGATCACCAAGTATTAGCAAGGATGTGTCAACCAAACACAAGGGGTTTTTTTGTATCTGAAAGTATGTAATTTATATAAAAGTATATAATTTATTTAATGTCGAAAAATAATGAAGAAAATGATCAAAAAATATATTTCTTTTCAAATTGCTGGGCGTCCCCATTCCCTTCTCTAAGGTCAAAACCAATATTGCTAGCACAATACTGACCCCAAGTGGCTGACAGTGGGAGTGTTTAGACAATTCAGGGTTTGGCTTCGCAGTCAAATTCATTGAATCGTTGGGATTGATGTTGATGTTGATTCACACGGGAGTGAGTTTAAAACCTAGTCGCGGTTCTAAACCCGTCTCTACCAGACCGGCCCTGGTCGTCAGCCCCGATCGGGTGCGGTGTTTGGCTGTCCGCCCCAGGGTGAGGGGGGGAGGGTGTGCCGGCTCGGGTCCGCTGTGAAGCACGTAAGGGAGTCTCCATAACGTGAGTGGGGGCGAATTCCTTCTCAAAGGAAGCGGAGTTCGCTGCCCTCGGAGAATTAGCTTGCCTCATAGAGACGAGGCGGACTCGTGTGGGGAGGGTAAATCTAATTACATAGAGGGTGTAATTGGCTACCAAATTGGGAGAAAAACTGAAAAAAAATCTGCAGGCCGTAGGGCTCATCCTCACACTAGAACATTGTCTTAACAGGATGCAAATCAAAAACTACTGTAAAAAAAACAGCATGTGATTTAGCATTTAAACAAGAGAAGAGTTAAATGCAACAGACTCTTACATGTTTAAGTGAATTTATCAAAAACGCCCAAAAACGACATACCCAAAAGTAAATTAAAGCTGCTCTTCAACCGCTTGCAGTATATGCATGGTTTTGGTCTCATTCAAAAGATAACACTCTGAATTTTTGAATTGCAAAACAGTCAGAATCACTAAGTGCCTCTGGCACTGTGTAATAGTGGTCTGAATGTGCTGAATTTGAAGGAAATAAATTCCGCCTGGAATTTTTTGTAGAAACAGATGCCTGCAGGTGACTATAGCTGGTAGGTATAAGCTGGAAAACACCATAGGAACATAGCATGAAGTGTTACCAAGTTCAGGTTCAAATTTCAGAACAAAACCTCAAAAAATGAACATATTACACAGTTTTTTTGAAGGGTACCACCAGGCGTTCCCAAACTGTGCCATTTGGAGACTCTACAAAGGGGCCTTTTCTTTCTTGTCTGAACAAATACAATTTTGAAATAAAAATAAAATTTGCATTCAAAAAAGTATAGAGCATAAATAAAACACAGCAAACATGAACTATTTACAAAATCCCTGAGTGAGGTTATAGTGTCCTTTCTGTATTCTTTTTTTACAGCTCATCTCACATCAGCAGTTCAGTCACACAATGAAACACAAAGGGGGGGAAGACACACATACACTTTCACACTTCCCTAGTCAAACAAAAGAGCGAGGGCACAAAGGGGGGACACACAGCACACACATACAATTCACACTTCACAGTCAAACAAAAGACAAACACAGGCACAGACTAATTTATAAGAAACTACCTTTTAGAAGTTAGTTTCACTTCACAGTCAAACAAAAGACTAAACTATAGTTTATTTATGTCAAAATATACAACAATATATGTTATAATATAATGAAATACTTGAATATTTCAAATTTTCACTCCGTTTCGCCATTACTAGATTATTCGCATAGCTGCGTAATCATAGGGATGCGCAATTACAGCGTGGCCACTGGTACAATAAACCTATCCAGAAGTGAGTTTATATAGGACCGCTCAACCAACCAAAATGTCGTTAGCTCATTGGATTAGCTAAACAATGATATGTGTCAGTTATCAGCTAAATCGGCTTCGATTTGATAAGGCTATCGTAAATCAAAGATAAGAAGGTAATGCCGGTGAACACGGACACGCATTGGCTATTGACGGCTATTGAGGCCGCTTTGGAGCTCCTATTTGGTCAAATGAGGTGTCATTCAAAAGGTCAGACCTGTCAGACATTTTTGTAGTAAAATATGGTAATTCTGAGATCCTGACCCGGAGTTAGAAGCTGAAAACTTGCAAGATTACGCATGTCTGTAGTGAAAAGCGTATTTTTGCTCCAGCGGTTCCTGCGTGTTTTTGAAGGAAAAATGAGGTTTGGACTGTATATTTTACTGGATTGGATCGCCTGGACTCTTTGCCAATGTCACATAAGCGTTTTAGTCGGATTGTAATCGATCGGTGGATTACAATATGAATTTGTAGGTGAGTTGACTAGAATTTTTTTTCGTTTGTTGGTTTGTTGTAGGTCTGACATAGCGGCTGATTGTACCTGCTGTTGTGATCTTATCTTGGAATAGTTTATATCATTCGAATCACAAGAATCGTAGCTTTCTAGCCATATAAGGCATGTGCACTTTTGTTAACGTAACTTTTCTGTATTTGGCCGAATTCGCGCAGATCGTATCTATGTCCCGCCGGCGGGACGTCCGAATTTTAAAAGGTTAAAAAAAAAGAAGAAATCTCTTTACTGAAAAAGCTCTAAAGTCTATAAAGTACAGCGCTATTTGGGTAGGGTGGCAGTGTAGTGTAATGGTTAGGGGGAACTGGGTTTATAACTCAGAGGTTGCTGGTTCAATTCCCAGGTGGGGGCACTTTTATACCCTTGAGCTAAAGGTACTTATCCTGAATTGCTTCAGTAAAATATCCAGCTGTATAAATGGATTGTATGTAAAGAAAAGTAAACTGTGCAAGTCGCTCTGGATAAGAGCGTCTGCTAAATGCCTAAAATGTCAAATGCAGACTGCAGCCGCTCCACGCGTACAGGCCCAGAATGCCCTCATCAGGGCGGAACCCCACAACTCTACGCAGACATTATTTATGTGCTTTTGGTTCATTGATTAAGGGGAGACTACCCCCCAAAAACGCAATTTTCCCTTATCCGCTCAGGTATTTCCTGATGTATGGGCTGATACGAGGACATAGACACAATCTCTTCTGTAAAAAGTTTCTTTTCTAATGTGTCAACATAAAAAAACACACATGTTGACATATGTTGACACATGTGATGGTGTTAGTGCCCTTGGCGATATATGCCAATTAGGCCTAATTAGGCCTAATTAGCACCTAATTAGCATAATAAACATACAATTCAGAAAACTTGCAATACATTTTTTCTTAGTTTTTATGTACATAACAAACTGGGAATGTGTTCATAGTGATATCTATTTTCTTTCTTTTTTGCCTATCTAGGGGGGTAGTCTCCCCTTAATTGATGGCAGGATGTGGTGAATTATCAATTATTGCCAATCAGTGTCAACCAATGACACACAGCCAGAGTGAAGACCCACCTGAACAGCATTAGGAGAATTGTAAAAACAGTTGAAGTTAAAATAGCACATTTCATAAATAGGTGAAATTCATTAGATGAAAATGGACAGAGGATACATTTGATGACCAGGGACCCAAGAGCAACGGCCATTAATGAATACTGATAATTAATTAATACTGATCATTAATTAGTAATGATCACAAAGAGAGGTGTGGGACACAGCAGGTGTTACACTTGCACTTCAGCACAGAACTACATTTTGAGCACAAACACCTCCAGCAGGGGAACTCAAACCCAGGCCTCCAGGGCCGCAGTGTCTGCAGGTATTTGCTCCAACCATGCACTACATCACCTGATTTCACTAATCAGCTCGCTTCCTGGACCAAGGAGGTAAACTAATTAGTGAAATCAAAAAAGTTTGTCGTCTTGCTTGGTACGTGATTAACGTTTGAGGACGTGAATGCGTACTGGCGTACCACTTATGTGCACCCCTGAGTATACACCTCATCCTCTCTAGTTTCAAAACTATGATTCTTCTCAACTCTATAAACTACATAATACTATAATATACATTATATATATTGTGGTGTCCCCAGGGGTTGGGCGACACTCACGGACCTTGCAGAGGGCGTAGGCAAGTTCAAAAACACAGAGGAGGCTGTATTCAGAACAAAAACGATAATTTAATAAATAAACTCTTGACAACACAAAACAAAGGGTGGGGTCTTCAGGGGAATACAAACACAAAGTCCACAAATCCTTTTCTCGTCGTCAATGTCCAATGCAATTCCAAAATCCAGTTCCAAGTCCGCAATCCAGTCCGTAGTCAAATCCAAAGGGGGGTCCTCAAAACAATCCAAGTCATACACAAAAAAAACACTCCAACACTCTCTTTCTATATCCTGGCTGGTCAAAAGACTTCACAGGTACTCTCTCAAAACTCACACAGCAACTCCTTCCAAAAACACGTTCCTACTCCTCTCCCAGTGTGATGGGAATCAGCCCTTTAACCCCCTGAGGTCGACGGGAGCGGCGCCGCTCCCAGCAGCAATAAAAGTATATTACTATTTCTAACTTCGCGATATTTTATCATACACACGCGACAAAAACATTGACAGAAACCTTAGAATCGCGACTTTCCGATTTGAGCACTGGCAAATCAAATGGGATTTTTAAATTAGGTTAATTAGACCAAAAGTAAACCTTGCCTTTTACTCTCTTTTTTACCTGGTAGTAACGTCCCCTTCTATTGACATGGTAACTAGGGCGAGTTTAGGCGAGGTGTGTGGGGGGGGCGTGGGGCCATGTGTGAAAACGCCGGCGTAAACACATAAACTGTCCCGACAATTTGAAGCAAGATTTTATACAGACATACAATTTTATTCAAGATGGAAAGATTTTCTGCGCTGCAGTGTTTGATAGTATTGATGAAAAGCGACGAAGATAATAACTGACGAAGAGTAAGTAACTATATTTGATTTGCCATGTTATCAAATACTCGTATATATATTCAATATATGAATTCGCGTCTTGTGACTACATATTCCGCGTGTTGCAACGTAACAAATTGCAATATGCACACAAGATCTATGGAAGAATACTTTTCAAACAGCCTAAAATGTTATTTATTTCGCTTGTTTTCAAATACTCGTGAAAATATATGAATTCCGCGTCTTGTGACGCCAAACATATTCCGCGTGTTAGTAACTTAATCTAAATCCCTAACGTTAGTAGATTAGTTGGTTAGTACTATACACATCTACCTAATATATACAAAGTGCAATCTAGAAAGTAAGAAGGAAGAAAACGAGATAATAAGCGAAGGCGTAAAAAACCCGAAAAGTATAAACTCCCGAAGTGCATGACAAGACAAGGTGTGGATCTCGAAATAAACGGAACAAGGACAGACAGGGAGCAGAACGTGACAGAACAGGGAAAATGCAATACTGGATAAAGAATAATGAATAAGGACTGAATGAAAAATAAACAAAGGCCAAAAAACAACAGAACAGGAACTCAGAATATAACACTGATGGCCCAGTGAGATGGCCCATCTGACAGATCTTAGAGGTGTGGACAATGAATAATGAATATTCAGGTATTTAGCATTTAGCCCTCCCACAGCCTGAAATAAATGTGACCAGTTCTGATAAAAACAGGTTTTAGCTATTTAGATCTCAGATGTGCTAAACTGTTTTCACACCCTTACATAACCAAGACCTTGATGAACAAACGCACATTGGCAAAACAATTCGTCACTATAGTTTAGTGTGTGCTTTCACAACTTTGTGACAGCAGAAAAATTTACTATTTTTAACTTGTGTGTTTGTAGATCTATTTACAAGCTGCATATGATACTGACCAAACTATTGATAGCATACAAATGTAGCTGTGATTGTCCTTCAAATAAAAATATCAAACACGTTGGAGTAAGTGTGTGTTAAATTGATGAAATTGAGATAAATATCAGACCATGCCAAAATCAAAAAACATCTAAAAGCTTAGCACGGACCTCAGAGGGTTAAATAGGCCTCAAAATGGCTTTCAGCTGGTCGTTAGTCCCATCACTTTCACTTGGCTCAGGTGTGACTGTGGCCTGCTGGGAAATGTAGTGTTTCCTGGCTCCCATGTGTTGTAGGCCAGGCAGCCATTTTGTTGTGCAGCCCACAAGGGACGACAAGCTTAAGGACCAGTGCAATAAAGAAGTGACTCACCAAGTTCGAGTAATTAATTTTTTTTACATTTTACATTTTAAGCATTTAGCAGACGCTCTTATCCAGAGCAACTTACAAGATGTGTATCAATACATGGTAAGAACAATCATAGTTAGCGCACAAGGTCAGTGCAGTAGTACAGCAATAGACATCATTGCAGGCATCTGCGTATCATACCTGTAACACTGGGAAAGAAAAGGTTAGTGATGTTTTTTTTTTGTTGTTGTTTTTTCCGTGTAGAACAAGTAAACAGTGGTGACGACAGATTGACTAGTTGGACAGTGTTCAGTGGTAGTGGAGTCTGAAGAGGTGGGTTTTGAGTTTTTTGCGGAAGATTGGAAGTGATTCCACAGTCCTGACCGATTATGGGAGGTCGTTCCACCAGCGTTGGACCAGGACCGAGTAGAAGCGAGACCGCGAGGAGCGGCTGCCAGGCGCCCGGAGGGATGGGGCAGTTAGTTTGCCAGAGGAGGCGGAGTGGAGGAGTCTGGGTGGGGTGTAGGGAGTGATGACTGACTGGAGGTATGGGGGAGCAGTACCTCTGGCCGCTTGAAAAGCAAGCACCAGTGACTTGAATCTGATGCGTGCTGCGATGGGGAGCCAGTGCAGAGAGGAGAGTAGAGGGGTGACGTGAGTGAACTTTGGCTGGTTGAACACCAGGCGAGCGGTAGCGTTCTGGACTAGTTGCAGAGCCTTGATGGCACAGGCCGGAAGGCCTGCCAGCAAGGAATTGCAGTAGTCCAGACGAGAGATCACTAGGGCCTGGACTAGGAGTTGAGTGGCCTCTTGGGTGAGGAACGGTCGGATCCTCCGGATGTTGTGGAGGGAGAAACGACAGGTCCGAGTGATCGCTGCAATATGGCTCGAGAAGCACAGCTGGTTGTCCAGGGTCACTCCAAGGCTCCTGGCAGACTGAGACGGAGACACTATGGAGCCTTCCACGGTGATTGACGCATCAATCGTCGGGGAGCCCTTCGCAGGGAAGAAGAGCAGCTCTGTCTTCCCCAGGTTCAGTTTCAGGTGGTGGGTGGACATCCATGCGGAGATGTCAGCCAAGCATGCAGAGATCCGTGCCGGGACCTGGGTATCAGATGGAGGGAAGGAGAGAAAGAGTTGAGTGTCATCAGCATTACAGTAATGGCATGGAGTCTGTGTAAAAAGCCCTGATGCGGCGTGCCGATACAGTCCTTGAGCAGTGATGAGAGGTATGGCGGATTGTACAGGTAGATACGTGTGAGGAAAAGTGTGTTGTGACTTTGAGATGGGGGCCACTGGCCCCTGCATACGCTCCTTCCACTCAGGTGTGACTGTGGCCCCTGGGGGCTCTAAGGCACAAACCGGGAGGTGCTCTCATTCAAGATTCAAGATCAAGATTTTTATTTGTCACATACACACACGGGGTGTGCAGTGAAATGAAAAGTGGCAATGCTCAACGAAAAAGTACAAAGGGCAACAGTACACAGTATTTACAGTAAAAGACAATAGAATTGAATTAATTATTACAATAATTACAGCAACACAATATATATATATATAATTATTACAATAAGAGCTCTTATATAAAAAAACAACACAATATATACAGTAAGAGCACTTGGAAATGGAGGGGAAACCTACTATAAATTATGTGTAGTCATTAAGTGTGTGTGTGTGTGTCTGTGGGTGTGCATAAGAGGGGCAGTGTGTGTGTCTTGGTGGGGGCCCTGGTGAGGTCAGAGTTCACAGTCCTGATGGCCTGAGGGAAGAAACTCCGTCTCAGTCTCTCTGTTTTGGCAGCGTGACTACGGAGGCGCTTGCCTGACCGCAGCAGCTGAAACAGTCCGTTGTTGGGGTGGTGAGGATCCTTCATGATCCTGCAGACTCTGGTTCTGCACCTCCTGGTTCCTGGATGAGCTATGAAATGCGCTGTAATGAATATATAGTTTATATATTATTTTTAAAAACACCTGTGAACCGAAGCGATATGCATTTGGAGTACATTGCAAAAAACTAAATACGGTTAAAAAAAAAAAAATTATCCATTTATTTTTCCGATTTTACCCAGTTTTTTCCCCAATTTGGTAGCCAATTACTCCCGCTGTGCTCAGGTCAATCCCCTCCCTCGTAGTTCGCTGCTGTAGCCCTGTGACCGGCAGTGACAATGGCGACGCGCTGCCTCCTCCGAGACAGGACTCACCAAGCTGTCGACTGTAATTCCGGCACCCCAGAACCACTCCTGTGCGCAGCGAACTGTGTGTGTCAGCTTCCCTCCCCCCTCCCTGGGGCGGACAGCCAATTGCTGCCCCGGTGGCGCTCCCGATCAGAGCCGACTCTGGCGCGACGGGGAATCGAACCCTGGTCGCCGTGGCCAGCGTCGGACGTCGGACGTTGAAACCACTAGACCATGCGGGAGGCCCAACAAAATCAATTTTAACACAAAAAAACTGGATTCCTGTATATGTAAACTTATGTGATCTCATGTCATGTGTTCTGCTAAGTCACAGCTTGCTAAATTATAAAGTTTCACAATTTGTTTTTATTATTAATATAATTTTTTTTAAAGGCAAGTTTCCCCAAAGATCCCAATCAATCCCCCCTCTCCCCCCACTGTGAACAAAGCAACTGTTGGAAAAACAGAAGTAAACAAAACAAGGAAGAAAAGGAAAGTGTTGTTGGTGAGGGTGAGCATCCAGTCCCAGCAGCTCTGCAGCTTCATAACACAACATCCCGTAGAGAACGCACTGCGCTGTCAAAAGGTTTGGTCTGCAAGAACCCCATGAAGGCCCTGTATCAATACCTTCCCAGCGACCATTAGCTACTCAAATAAAAACAACAAAACAATGTGTTAAAGAGCCCTTGGGAGTCATCATCAACACTGTGCACATCGAGTCTCTCAGGTGTACAGGTGCCGATCAGTTCAGATAGTACCACCTGTACTGCTGGAGTCTCTCAGGTGTACAGGTGCCGATCAGTTCAGACAGTACCACCTGTACTGCTGGTGGAACTGTGTATCATTCTTACCAACAACAACAAAAATGCTAAGAAACCAACATTTTAATAAAAATGGCAACAAAGAAGTGAGCAGTATAAAAGTGTGTTACAGAACGAGAGGTGGACACCGGTATATCGTACACTGTTGGCACCCTGAGACAGTTTTCGAGCACACATGAGTGCAGCTCAATGCTAACATGGTTTGTGTGGATGTGTGAATGTGTGATCATGGGGTGCATGCTTATTTGGGATAAAAGGGAAAGTTGTGGGCTTGAGGAGACCTGAGCGACAACCCTTCTCTTTTACAATGCCCCCCAAAATAGTCATCTTGTTATATATATTCATCGTGTTATGGCAAATCATCGCTGTGTGGCAGTTATTTT
>JAINUG010001496.1:15000-21725 GCA_029706075.1 Aldrovandia affinis
ACACACACACACACACACACACACACACACACACACACACACACACTCACACACATACATAAACACACACACACACACTCACACTTACAGTGGGCCCCTCCTTAGGGCCTCTAGTGGAGCCCTCCTTAGGGCCTCTAGTGGAGCCCTCCTTAGGGCCTCTAGTGGAGCCCCTCCTTAGGGCCTCTAGTGGAGCCCCTCCTTAGGGCCTCTAGTGGAGCCCTCCTTAGGGCCTCTAGTGGAGCCCCTCCTTAGGGCCTCTAGTGCAGCCCCTCCTTAGGGCCTCTAGTGGAGCCCCTCCTTAGGGCCTCTAGTGGAGCCCCTCCTTAGGGCCTCTAGTGGGGCCTTAGGGGCCCCTTAAATTTCATGTTCTACTCTTTAGCAATAAAGAAACTGTCCTGTACAAACACTGTACAACAACAAACACTATTTACAAAACACTTTACCTCACCCTTACTGACTGCTGCTAGTGCTTGCTGACTGTTTCTCCTTCCAAACCAGCTCCTTGTCCTTCCTGCTTTGCGCTGTTTACAGTTTTTCTCAATCGTTTAAACACGTTTTCTGAAACTATAGCTCAATTTCTCAAAACTCTAAACACAAAACTGAAAAGAGTTAACCATTTTGGCAAAACTCCACAAATCTCTTGCAAAATGAAACACTGCACTCAAAACCATGTTCTCTCTTCTCAAAACTGATTCTTTCCACCAAAACAATACACACAGCTATCATATGAATATCTCTTACAGAGCACTGGTGTAATAAATTTAAAACACAACCATCAAAATACTGTTTATATATGTTTTGGCTTCATGAGGCCATGTTACATATTCAAATGTATACAATTGTTTCCTTTTTCTCCTTTAAGGTTGAGGGTTTTTTTTGTCCCAAAATAGGTTGCAATTTTATGGTACAGTATAAAGACTTGCCATATTGTAATACAATACTGTGAATATATCATATAAATATTGCATTGACACAATCATTGTATCAGAATAGGATACAATGCACATTTGTCTATCCAATGAGCTCCAATTGGGCTAAACTCATAACCCTGCTTCCCAGAGTCATACTGTAAACTTATAGTTGATACTGTAATATTGTTAGAGTTCTGAGAATACACAAATGTTACCTATTTTGGCAAAACTCTGTGAAATCAGTGCACAAATACAAAAAGGTAACAAAGCAAATATTTATTTGTTACTGTAAAATACAGTAAAATGTTCATAGACCCACAACATTTTTTACAAAAAATAAATACAGTAAAATGCGGTGAAACAGGTCTACATGTAAATCAGTCATCCCGCCTCCGATCCTGATCAGGCCAGAGGACCTCATTTACATCGCATGCAATGTTCTCCCTGGCGATATACCTGTTTCATTCGAAGCTGGTGTTTCTTCAGGACACGATCTATTGTGGACAGGCTGACCTGGTCAATTTTTGGGAAGAGGACATTGTTTTGTATGACTAATGACTAATGACTAATGACTATTTCCCTCAGTGTAATGACATTACAGTATTAGCCAACACCATGTTGATTATGGTGGTCTCTTGCTCATCTGTAAATTTCCGGCCTCTGCCACCTCTTGCTGGTCGTCCTTCTATTCTGTGAAAAGTATATACAGTATAGGCTACACATATTTCATAAATGTAAGACAAAACAACATTACACTATACATTTCTCTAAGCACTGTAGATATCCATAGAAACCATAAAGTTACATTACTGTAATTACTGTAGAGAGTAACGTCAGCGTATTCACACCCTTTGATTGGATAGTCAGAGAGTGTCTGACTATGATGTAATGTGATTGGTTAAATGCTTTAATATGAAAATACACATCTGGAAGCAGTGCAATCAGGGAAAAAGCTATGAAAGGAAGCGGACAGACTATTTGGAATTATTTAATAAGTATTCATGGACAAAATATAATTAACATCAGTCTGTGATTCAGACATTTCAGCGGACATTTTCAGCCCTAAAGCGAATTAAAACTTATGCCAGAAATACGACAGGGCAGGCTCGACTTTCAGCATTAGCTTCGATGGCGATAGAAAAGGACTTCTTGATGGAACTGAAACACACGGATAATCTGTACAACAGAGTAATTGAACTCTTTTTGAGGAAAGAAAGGGGGATGGATTTTGTGTACAAATAATAAGGAGTAAAATGTTGCTATTTTCCTAAATAATCCTAAATAATATTGCCATTTTATGAGGTTATTATTTTTTATGTGTGTCGCAGCTGTAGCACCCCGGGTTTGTTTCTTCAGTAAAGGCATTTATTCTGGATACACGAGTTATCTATCTTCGATGCAACGGCAACGGGTGTCTGTTCGGTTTGTTTTTGCACTTTGTTTATTTATCTTTCTTCAGTCATGTTTCATTCTCATTCTGTTCCACGTCTGTCATTGTTCCTGTTCGAGTTCCTCTCCTTGTCTTGTCATGCACTTCGGGAAATTCTATGTTTCGGTTTTTTAGGGAGGAGGAGGAACGCATAAAGAAATCTGCGTGCGAATAAAGCGGAATGTGAGAAGCGTACAGAGATAGGACGAGAGAGAATGACAGCGATAGTTAGAAGCGTGAGATAATTAGTGATTAGTAGTGTTAGTAACTTAATCTAAATCCCTAATGTTAGTAGATTAGTTGGTTAGTACTATATACATCTAACTAATATATACAAAGTGTAATTAGAAAGTAAGAAGGAAGTAAAACGAGATTAGAAACGAAGACGGAAAAACCGAAACATAGAATTTCCCGAAGTGCATGACAGAACGAGAATGAAACATGACTGAAGAAAGATAAATAAACAAAGTGCAAAAACAAACTGAACAGACACTCAAAACATAACAATAAGATGGCTTTTATAGCCATAAAATAGTTATTGAGGGGTGGATTGATTCAGACGGAGCACTACTGAAGGCCTAGGTGTGAAATGCACGGCCCGCCACTGCAAGAAATACATTTGTAAAATGAAATAAGCGACTAAAAGCTCTCACTCTACTTGTGTCTCTGTGTGACTCTGTTTCCTGTGTTAAATCTCCCTCCCATCTTTCTGTCAGAGAAGACATGAGACCATGAGACAAGGCTTTTGTTTGAACACATGTTTGTAAATGCATTGATTATTGTGTAAAGCTCTATTGAGCAGCTGTAAGTGGCTGTACTGTAGGTGTGTCTGCATTAGGCTTTTGTTAATCTGTATGCTAATTTGAAGCTGAAATAAATATTTTATATTTTTGGTTACCACTGTTGTCGTTCGTTCCTCTCTTCACATCAACATGACCACGCTGTATTAGTGCACTGATCTCTTGTGTGAACTATGATTGTTCCTACCATGTATTAATGCACAAACTGGAAGTCGCTCTGGATAAGAGCGTCTGCTAAATGCTCACACACTCAGAGGGAGAGGGGGAGAGAGAGACAGAGAGAGAGAGAGAGGGAGAGAGAGAGGGAGAGGGGGAGGGAGAGAGAGAGACAGACACACACAGAGACAGAGAGAGAGAGAGAGAGAGAGGAGAGAGAGAGAGACAGAGAGAGACACAGAGAGAGAGAGAGAGAGAGACAGAGAAAGAATGAGAGAGAGACAGAGAGAGAGAGAAAGGGAGAGGGAGAGCGAGAGAGACACAGAGAAAGAGATTTTTGAGATTTAAAACCGCCTTTATTGGCACAAATCAGATCTGAGAATGAACACAGTCCATCACACATCCCATATGCTCAAACAGAACATGACAACAACAACACAAAACATAGAGCTTACAACACTTCAGCAGAAAACGTCATATTAAACCATATAAAAAATCAATAAATGCTAAAATAAAAATAAATAAAAAATTCAAACAATAAATACAGCAGTCATTTCAAAATGAAAGAATTCAATCTCCATTGCCTCCCACCATACACAAAACCCTTCCCACAGCCCATATGAGGCTAAACACCTCTAGACTGTCCACTGTCTTGTGATAAGCATGCACCCCCAGATTTTATTTTTTAGAGATATCCAGATGGCCAGCTTAGCCACCCCTGACATAAAATTCAGGAGAATATGAACATATTTCTTCCTTGCCAAGTATTTTGGACCAAAAACAAATAAATCTAAAGAAAAACACTCCCCCAATCCCAGAAACCACAACTCTAATAATCTAAACAGTTCTACAAACCTAGGACACTGTATGAACAAATGTGCTAATGTTTCATCCTGTGAACAAAAATGACACCCCACCCCGTGACTAGGATCCAGGTGTGCTATATGTCTGTTCGTGGCTATCGCCCCATGTACTATCCTCCACTGGAGGTCAGCTGTCCACTTTTCAATGGGCAGCTTATACAGGGACCGCCAGCAGCCTTTCAGAGATTTATCTGGGCCAAAAAACTCAGACCACCTTGACCCTTTCATCCCTACAAAGGACCGTAAGTGACACACTTTAACACAAACAAAGTATGCTGCTTTTTTCCCCATCTCCTCAAACTTCCCAAGCTGTGGGGTTGTGAAAAAGAGAAACTGGTCCTCCCCCTCCTGCCACTTGCCGACAGCAGGAGCAACAGTCAGAGATGGGAAACTGTACCCGCCTTCACCCTCCCACTGGCCCATCGTACAGTTTTCAGCAAACACCCTCAAGGGTCCCGGCAGAGACGCACAGACCTCCTCCACAATTCTGGTCAGCAACCTGGAAGACCTGATGTTGGCCTTTTTTCCCAGGACATCAAACATTGTTTTTGTGGCCTTCATTAGATGCCCTAATTTTACACAGCCCGCCTCACGCAGACTAGAACGTAGGCTTGATGAAGACAAAGTCTGTGTTTCAATAAAACTGTTGTAAAATAGTGGCTCCTCAAACAGCCACAATCCAGATGGTAGCCTTCAGGACCTGCCATGCCTGCAGAACAGAACTGTAAAATGGGGTAAGTCCAGTAAGATCAGTTGTTTGCTGTCATCCGGCCGAATCAAAAACAGTTGTTTGCTGTACTCCAACCGACCAGCTTTTCAGTAAAAGCAGCTCAGCAGTGTCCTGAGCCCAGAGAACCTTTAATGGTAAAGCAGCCTCTGAGCTGTTTTAATTCTAAAAGCCAATATCTTCGATTTAATGTCAATTAGACATTGTCCTCCTTCCTCTACTGACAGGTATAATGCAACAGCATGTATCCAGTGCTGACCTGACCAGAAGAAATTTACAAGTAATCTCTGAACTCCCTCCATTAGTCCCCTTGGTGGAGGTAAGACAGCCACTCTGTGCCACAGCGTTGAGGTGACCTAATTATTAGCAACCAGAACTCGTCCCCTATACGACAACAGGGGTAGCAGCCATTTCCATTTACACAACTTAGCACACACCTTCTCCACTACACCCTCCCAGTTCTGCTTCTGAAAGCCCTGAGTGCCTAAGTAAACCCCTATTACCCTCAACCCATTCCTCCCCCACTGGAGACCTGCAGGCAGACTGGACACTGCCCTCTCTCTCCACTTCCCCACCTGTAAGGCCTCACACTTACTCCAGTTTACCTTAGCAGATGAGGCCTTTTCATAAATCCCAAGACTATCCACCAAAGCCTGTACATCCCCCTGATCTGTGATGAAAATATTGATATCATCAGCATATGCTGACACTATTAATGGAAGGCTCTGCTGTATGCCTGGTAGGGAAAGCCCTTTTAGCCTATTTCTCAGCCTGCATAGCAAAGGCTCTATAGCTAAGCTGTACAGTTGTCCCGAAATAGGACAGCCCTGTCTTATCCCCCTTTGTACTGAGATGGGTTGGCTCAACCCTCCTCCCACCTTGACCATGCAGGTTGCCCCACTGTACAATAAGCCCAGCTATGATATGAACCCTTCCCCAAAACCAAAAGCCTTAAGAACAGAGAATTAATAGCTATGGTCCACTCTGTCAAATGCCTTTTCTTGATCAAGAGATACAATTCCAAGGTCCATATCATCAAATTCACATACATGTAAAATATCTCTAACAAGAAAAAGATTGTGTCACGGCAGGGACCAGAAAACCAGGCGCGGACCCAGAAATGCAGAAACTTATTTTATTAAGTGAACAGGCAAAGGTCAGGCAGGAGTAATCAGGGCAATGCAGAGATCCAAAGGATGGTCGGGGACAGGCAGAGTTCGTTACGGGCTTCAGGGGTATCAGGGGCAGGCAAGGCGTAGTCAGTGGGCAGGCAAAGGTCAAAAACGAGAAGGCAGTCCAGGGAACACAGGGAGGAGCGGGAACGAGACTGGGGTACTGACGAACACTGGAGCACAAGCACAAACACAAACACGAACACGAAGCCACAAAACGCTGGGAAACAGAGATAACGCGGGAGAGTAATGTGAGCATACGCAAAGCACAAGACAATCTGGCTTGAACATGGGAAAACACACAGCTTAAATACGTTTAGACATAACGAGAAACAATCAGGAATAAACATGAATGCAGCTGACTGCAATCAGACACATGAGGAATTAAGTGAAAACGATAATACAATAACGAGACAATCAGGAAATGAACATGGGAAACGAACAGCCAACTACATCAGACATAACGAGAAACAATCAGGAATTAACATGAATGCAGCTAACTGCAATCAGACACATGAGGAACAGGTGAAAACAATACAATGACAAGACTGGGAACAGGTAGGTGAAAGTGAAAACACGGACCAGACAACCAGGAAAACATGGAATGAATGAAAACACCTAATTACGGGAACACGAACACGAGACGTGACAGATTGTCCATGATAGT
>JAINUG010001497.1:0-21713 GCA_029706075.1 Aldrovandia affinis
TGATCAACTACCCCAGCATCATTACCGTGTCTTATAGGCAGCGTTTTAGATACGGCAAAGTGTGTGCAGGTGTGTGTGCGTGTGCGTGCGTGTGTGCGCGTGCGGCGCGCGCAGCGTGCGTGCGCGCAGTGTGAGCGCGCGTGCGTGCGTGCGCGTAAATTGCGTGCAACGACATGGCGTATACGCATAGTGCGCGCATATGTGTACGGTGAGCACGAAGAGACAGGAGCAGCCAGAAGCCAGTGACAGCAGAGGCAGGCAGCAGTGAAGAACACAGGTGTGAGCAGATTGTGCGTGCGTGCAGTGACAGAGCAGAGCATGAGCCATGTGTAGAGCGCGATACAGTATATGCCATGCAGACAAGAGTGCGCTTGCTCTCACTAAAGGAGGTGTCGCTTCGCTTACTAGTTGTTTATGCTTCCACGAGCAGGCCAAGAGGGAGAATATAGCTGTGAGCAAGAACAGATGCGGGGAGAAACAAGGATGAGACGAGATTGTTGTTAGAGCAGGAGCGCCAAGCGTCAGAGCCCTGGGAATGAGTTTCATTATTGCACTGTATAAATATAATAACATGGGATGGAAAGACATTGGGAAGTCATGGGTAGAGTTGCCTCATTCTAATGTATGCAAGAAATATGTTGGGAGGGCAAAACATGTGGACTCATCAATAGTAAAGGGTTTCAACCATGCCCCAATGGTCTCTATCCGGCCGTGAGATACCCTGACATCTCACGCCGCAGAGCAAGGACTGCTTCGTTTCAAACACACAAAACATTATTTGAACTTTAAGAACAGTTCAGCTTTCTTGAATAGTAGAATTTCCACGACAGGTAAGGAGAGTGTGTGTGAAGAGACAGCAGGTGAGAGAGAGAGAGTGAGAGAGAGAGAGAGAGAGAGAGAGAGAGAGAGAGAGAGAGAGAGAGAGAGAGAGAGAGACTACCAAACATACAAAGTGTAAACATTTTGCATGTGCTTCTTGTTGACTTCAAAAAGTACACTGGCATGAAGGACTGTTTCAAAATCTTACAGAGTGGTGTAGGGGCAAGTCTATGACATCATAAAATCAATGTAGCCTGAGTCCAACACCTTCAACATTTATATCAATGAATTGGCCTCAGTGTTGGAACAGTCTGCTGGTCCTGGGCTCATTCTACATGATAAAGAAATGAAATTTTACCTATGCAGATTACCTGCTCCTGTGTCACTCATCAGGGTTGCAGCAGAGCCTGTCATACCTAGAATAAATTTCTGTCAGACCTGGGCACTGACAGTAAATCTGGATAAGACCAGAACTACGGTCTTCCAGAAAAGCCAGTCTGGGAAACAGGTACCACTTCACCTTGGGGAGCCAACACTCCTGGAGCACACCACCAGCTATACTTACCTGGGTCTGGTGATTAGTGTTTGTAGTCAACATGGTAATAAATGCATTATGGACAAAAGCATGCAGGGCCTACTACACATTCAAAAACTATCTCTAGATTCAACCCCCATTAAGATCTGGTTAAAAATTATTTGATAGTATTATCCAGCCCATCCTCCTTTATGGAAGTGAAATATGGGGCCGCCTATTAAACACCAAATTATGGGATAAAAATCGAATTGAACAATTCCACATAGAATTCTGTAAACTGTATTTACATATTCACAGAAATGCCCCTAATAATGCGTGCAGGGCCGAATTAGGCCGATTCCCCCCCTTTTCTCCCCTATTAAAAATAAGAGCTGTCAAACTGTGTCTTTAAAATTTTGCAACTCAAACTCAACAACCACACCAGTCCACCATGCATCACAGCCATCTAAAAACACGGGCTGTTGCGCAGACCCAGTTACATCCACAGCGGCTCATGACGACAGTTTGTTTCCTCGCGGTCTGATCATTCCAGCGCACCCCTGTGGTCAAACGAGCGCACTGTCGCACTTTTACTACGTCACACCATAACAACCAACACGTGCGCTCTGCCTGCCTACGAACCTTGGTCAAAGCACCCCAGCCCGTTCAATATCAACCACGCTCTGCATTTGCTCTGTTCAACACCCGATCCCTAAATAACAAGGGCCTCGTACTCAGTGAATTCATAACGGACAATAATCTCGACTTTCTGTGCCTCACCGAAACATGGCACAAACCCCTGGAATATGTCCCACTCAACCAGACTACACCTGCCGGATACGCATACATGGAGAAACCACACCACGACGGGCCTGCTGGGTGGAATAGCCACATTACATCCACAACACATCAAAACCAGTGCAATAACCATTCCACCCCCTCCTCATTTGAGCACCTTGCTCTTAAACTGTGTGGTCCTAAACCCCTGGTTACTGCAGTCATTTACCGCCCCCAAACCCAATCCCATTCCCTTCTGACTTCTCTGAATTCCACACAACTCTGTGCTATCTCGCCATCTGTTTTGCTACTGGGCGACTTCAATATACACGTCGACTCAACGGACTGCAAACCATGACTGAACTCCTGGACATTCTAAACTTTTCCAACATCACCCAACACGAGATTTTCCCACCCATAAAAAGGACACTGGACCTGGTCTGCACCTCTGGCATCACCATCAGCAACCTGACCAGCTCCGACCTCACCATCTCCAACCACCTGGCCATCACTATGGACATTGACATCCCCACCCCCCTCGTCAAGCAGGAGCGCTCCATAACTTTCTGCAATCTCAAGTCCATCCACCCCTCCTCTCTCTCCTCCATGGCTTGAAGAAACAAACACCTACCAAACTCTAAACAGAGACTACTCCCTGGCAGAATATCCTGTCAGAATAAAAGACCCCAAACAAAGGCACACATTGACGATGTACAGACTCAGCGATCACAGTCTTGCCATCGAAACAGGCCGTCACAAAAAGACCAGGCTGGCTAAAGAGAACAGGCTGTGTGATCACTGCAACCTGCAGAGGTGGAAACTGAGGCCCACTTCCTACTCACCTGCCCCAGGTACCTCCCCATCAGTGATACATATTTCCACAAACGTTCTGCCCTAATAAATAAATATCAATACCTACCAGACACAGAAAAATTTAAAATAATCCTTGGGGAAGTCACTATTGCAATAGAGGTGGCAGCTCAATACATCTCTGCCTGTCATAATTTGAGAGAGGGTGTGGGATAAATGTGCTATGTTCTATGGTTATATATGTATCTGTCTCACATATGGAACAGAGGTTCCATAATCTGTTTGTTAAAATTCTATAATGTGAGGTAAGGCATTCATACTAGTGTTTTCCATTCATAGTAGTGTTTTACATTGAGCACATCAGTGTTCAATTGGTTCTTAGAAAGTCTATTCATATGATGGTGTGTGTGTGTGTGTGTCATTTGAACACAATATACCATTTTGAGAGAGAAGACATAACATTGTTTTGAATGCACAGTTTCATTTTGCATTTTGAGTTTTGCCTTTTGTGTGTTTTTGGATTTGTGTGTAGAGTTCTGAGAATATGAGGTATGCTTTCAGAAAATGTGTGTAAACAATTGAGAAAACTGTAATGTTCTACAATACTAGTTGGACTGAACTGGGTGCAGTGTCCTTTAGCACACATTTCTAACAGTATGTTGAAATGTTTATGGTTTTATAGTTTTATGAATGGCAAAGATTATATTAAATGCTGACATATACAATAACTTGTTCTTTGGTGCAAAGTGCAATGTCACTTCAGGGCAGTGAGCTTTGTCTAATCGACTGCGTTTGCATGTATGAGTCTATCAGGAGCCACATCACATGTCCCCAACAGAATCTCATCAGTCAGCAGCTGATGTTGGCACTGTGAAAGTCCCACTCACTTTCCCCCAACATGTTCACCCACGTCACCCCTCTACTCTCCTCTCTGCACTGGCTCCCCATCGCAGCACGCATCAGATTCAAGTCACTGGTGCTTGCTTTTCAAGTGGCCAGAGGTACTGCTCCCCCATACCTCCAGTCACTCATCACGCCCTACACCCCCGTCCAGACCCCTCCGCTCCGCCTCCGCTGGCAGACTGACTGCCCCATCCCTCCGGGCGCCTGGCAGCTCGCCTCGCGGTCTCGCCTCTTCTCTGTCCTGGTCCTCGTTGGTGGAACGACCTCCCGCAATCCCGGTCAGGACTGCGGAATCACTTCCAATCTTCCGCAAGAGACTCAAAACCCACCTCTTCAGACTCCACTACCACTGAACACTGTCCATCTAGTCAATCTGTCGTCACCACTGTTTACTTGTTCAAAAAATAAAAAATAAAAAAAAATAAAAACACCCACTAACCTTTTCTTTCCCAATGTTACAGGTATGATACGCAGACGCCTGCAATGATGTCTTTTGCCGTTTTACTGCACTGATCTTGTACGCTAACTTTGACTGTTCTCACTTTGTATTAATGCACATCTTGTAAGTCGCTCTGGATAAGAGCGTCTGCTAAATGCTTAAATGTAAATGTAAAATGTATGTGTTTCTGCATCTGAGCCAACTGTGGCTAACGACGTGCAGCAGGCTCGACCTGGCCCTCTGCCAACTACCAGCATTAACACACAGAGTAAGATACACCTCAAACCACCAAACATGTGCCTTCCTCACACACGCCTTCCACACACAGAGAGTAAGATACACCTCAAATAATCAAACATGTGCCTGCATTACATTACAGACACTTTAATTCAAAGCCACTTACAGAAGGTGCATTTAGTTTAAGTAGATAAAGAACAACCCACGTCACAACTTCAAGCACATCCCTCCCTAAAGTAAGCAGCCATACATGTAACCAACAGAAACACTGGACAGACCCAGGGTGATTCAGGTTGTCTCGGCTTTACTGATGAAAGATACCAAAGAATGTGCATGAGGTACAGGCTGACAATGGCGGTCACGGCCATGCGGTCTACAGCAGAAATATCTCTCACTTAAAACCGTATGGATTCCCATTTAGCATTTCCCCACACAGACAACCCTTTAGTTTTCATAGAACATGCTGTTAAATGCATGAATATTAGCTAGCTGCCAGCACAAAAAAGATAACCCCTAACATTAACGTAGATAACGCTACATGGCGTTTTTGGCCAAAATGGCGTTTACATGGTGAAAATAACTAGCCAGCCAACCACGAGATAAGCAGCTAACTAGCACAGCCATCATGGAGCAAAAAATATGTTCAACTTAACTTTCATAACTTAATTCATGTTATTTTCAACAGTCACACAATTACAGATGTGCACAACATGGAGTATGGACCTGTGTTTTACATGAAACATATATATATATTTTTTTAAAATTTGTTTTCTGATTTTATCCAATTTTTTTCTCCCAATTTTTGGTAGCCAATTAGACCCGCTATTTTTGCCAATCCCCCTAGTAATGTGAGTTCGCTGCCGTAGTCCTGGGACCGGTAGTGACGAGCGGCACGCTCTTACGAGGCACCCGCAGGCCGGGCCGACCGCAACCCGGTACTTACAGGGCCACTCTAAGACTCTCTTGAAGTCGCGACCCTCCCCCTCTCCCCTACCCTCCTCCAAAAGGGAGAATCTGAGGACTTTCAAATCACCAATCTGCATTTCGTGCATCTGAAGAAATTGTCACATAAATAAATCTTACAGCTTCCGTGTTAAATGCGTAACCATGTACGTCGCATTGCAGGAAACCCTGTTTACGCCCTCCCTTCAACCTTTAGTTTGACAAGCAGTTGGGTTTTAAATTACATGACAATCCCTTCACGTTGTTTTGGGGATAGACGCAACTCATGGGGGTTGTACAGAATTCAATTCTGTGAACAATACGGCGCTTGTTTGTCATGTTTGGCTGAATGTAGGATAAACGTTGGATGGTCTACTTTTGGTACTTCTGTCCCTCCTGCCATTTTCCAGAAGCCTTCTGTTTGCCCGAACATTTGGTAACTTTCTGTGCACCTCAAAGTTAATGCAGATCTGGCGTTGCTTTGACACTGTCCGCCTCCACCTCACACCGCACACTGTACAGAAGGTACATAATTTACTTTCTGCTTTTTTATAAATAATTCTGTGCTCTTTGACCACTCTGGGTTGTGCGAAGTCTCTCGCTTGCATGGCTAATGAGAACACCGAATCCTCTCCGATAGCGCTCAATGAAAATCGTGTGGTTTAAGCCGCTCACGCCACAGTGTACGTAAGAACGTCATATTAAAGCGTGGTATTTGTTGACATTTATTAGACCAATGACACAGGCGATTAATTATTTGACAAATACATTAAGAAGCACGTTAGGAATCTTCAAACGATTTAATGAAGAATTTAGTGTTTTTCTAGTCCAGACTTCCAAAAAGGAGTGACAAATGAATGTGCAGAGGATGGTGCCAGACGAAGGACAGAGCGCTTTGAAAAACCGGCTGTCCGTCGAGTGCCAGACGTACGACACACCACTGTGACATACGGACACACTAATGCGGACGACAGACACACTACCGCGGGACGACAGACACAATACCGCGAGACGTACGGACACACTACCGCGACATACAGACACATCACGCGGACATACACACACTACTGCGGACGCACGGACACACACTACTGCGGACGTACGGACACCCTACTGCGGACGCACGGACACACCACTGCGGGACGTACAGACACACTACTGTGGGACGTATGGACACTACTGCGGGACGTACAGACCCACTACTGCGAGACATACAGACACACTACCGCGGGACGACGGACACTATCATGTGGACGCACGACACACTAATGCGGGACGTACAGACACACTAATGCGGACGCACAGACACCCTACTGTGGGTCATCTTCACCTGTTGGCCTGGCCACTGGCCTGCGTGGCGTGGGCTGGGGCCACTTAGATCTCAGGCGGGAAACCTACTGATAAAACACTTTTCAGGCGACAAGTGGCGCACATGGGAGCGATGATCAAGATCTTTCGCTGTCTGGTAATATGACATTGACTGAATATTATATTTACATTTTTACATTTTAAGCATTTAGCAGACGCCTTATCCAGAGCGACTTTACAAGATGTGCATTAATACAAGGTGAGAACATTCAAAGTTAGCATACAAGATCAGTGCAGTAAAACGGCAAAAGACATAATTGCAGGCGTCTGCGTACTCATACCTGTAATATAAGAAAAAGGTTAGTGGGTTTTTATTTCTATTTTATTAGAACATAACAGTGGTGACGCATAGATTGACTAGATGGACAGTGTTCAGTGGTAGTGGAGTCTGAAGAGGTGGGTTTTGAGTCTCTTGGGCGAAGATTGAAGTGATTCCGCAGTCCTGACCGACATGGAGGTCGTCGCACCAATGAGGGATCAGGACAGAGAAGAGGCGAGACCGCGAGGAGCCGGCCACAGGCGCCCGGAGGGATGGGCAGCCAGTCTGACAGCGGAGGCAGAGCGGAGGGGTCTTGACGGGGTGTAGGGGCGTGATGAGTGACTGGTGTATGGGGGAGCAGTACCTCTGGCCGCTTGAAAGCAAGCACCAGTGACTTGAATCTGATGCGTGCTGTGATGGGAGCCAATGCAGAGAGAGGAGAGTAGAGGGGTGACGTGGTAATCTCGGGCTGGCTGGAACACCAGGCGCAGCAGCGCTCTGACCAGCTGCAAGTGGCTTGATGGCAGCCAGGTCGAGGAGGAGGAGACCGCATCACCAGGGCCTGGACTAGGAGTTGAGTGGCCTTCTGCGAGGAACGGCCCATCCTCTCGATGTGGAGGGAGAAACGCAGGTCTGCACACGCACACACACTCTGACACACACACGCACGCACACGCACACACAAACATCACACAGTAGCACACATAAGAAGGCACACACACACACACACACAAACACGCATCGCACGCACTCAAGCAGGTATTCACACACACCACAGACACATATTACACACAAGAACGCACGCATGTGGGGACATACGCAGCACACACACACAGTCACACACACAGGCACACACACATAGCAGCATAGACACACGCAAATATCGCTAGATACCATTTAATTTCTGTTGCCGTATTGTTTATACCTTTGTGCCAATAAAAGATATTGAACTGAATTGAATTGATTTGAATTGAGAGAGGAAGAGGAGTTATATAGCTTTCTTTTGATGTTCCTTTATCCTTCTCTTTCTGGCACAATAATAAGTGCACTGATCTCCTGTCCCCCTCCTCCAGAATAGGAGTGTATCTGGATCATGGGGCAGGAACTCTGTCTTTCTACAGCGTCTCTGACACAATGACCCTCATACACAGAGTCCAGACCACATTCACTCAGCCCCTCTATCCTGGGTTTTGGGTTGATTATGGCTGTTCTGTAAAACTGTGTGATCTGGGATGAGGGAGAGAGAAATCAAAGAGGGGAAAACTCTCCAATGAGACAAAATGTTTTAAAGAAAATAAACAATATGCTTAAAATGACTAAACAAATGAATTAATAAAACATTTTTAAAATATGATATAAATATAAAGTGCATTTCCTTTTTAAATTTGTTCCAATGTTTTTATTGGGGGTCACACCTAGCCCTGCTTGGAAATGTGTGTTTGTGGTGAGGAGTGATTTTCTCTTTTAAGGAACTTCCTGTAGGGTCAGGTGAAACTGGCGATATGGAATACACACTTTGGGGTTGTGGGTCCACAGATGCACTGTTGGTTTTTAGGGGGTATGTCTCTGCGCTCCTTAGGGTCCAGTTTGAATATTATAAAATGATGCATGATGTGGGAACATTTAAAAGAATGTGGTGCATTGGGATGTGTTTGGATTGAGGGATTTGTTTGTGCTGTATGTAATGGTGGAAAGATTCTTGTGTGTGTAATAAAGGAACATCAAAAGTAAAACAAAACTCTCTCTATATATAACTCCCTCTTTCTCTCTCTCTGTCTCTATCCCTCTCTCAATTCAAATCAATTCAATTCAGTTCAATATGCTTTATTGGCACAAAGACATAAACATGCAACAACAGAAATTAAATGGTAACGTGCGTGTTTGCGTGTGTGCATGCTTGCTTGTGTGTGTGTGCGCCTGTGTGTGTGTTTGTGTGTGTGTGTGCGTATGTGTTTGCATGCGTGCGTTGTGTGTGTGTGTATGTGTGTCTGTGAGTGTGTGTGAATGCCTGCTTGAGTGCGTGCGTGCGTGTGTGTTTGTGTGTGTGTGTGTGTGTGCATATGTATGTGTGCCTGTGTGTGTTTGTGTGTGCGTGTGCGTACGTGTGTGTGTGTGAGTGTGTGTGCGTGTGCAGACCTGCCGTTTCTCCCCCTCCACAACATCCGGAGGATCAGACCGTTCCTCACCCAAGAGGCCACTCAACTCCTGGTCCAGGCCCTGGTGATCTCACGTCTGGACTACTGCAATTCCTTGCTGGCAGGCCTTCCGGCCTGTGCCATCAAGCCACTGCAACTAGTCCAGAACGCTGCTGCTCGCCTGGTGTTCAACCAGCCGAAGTTTACCCACGTCACCCCCTCTACTCTCCTCTCTGCATTGGCTCCCCATCACAGCACGCATCAGATTCAAGTCACTGGTGCTTGCTTTTCAAGCGGCCAGAGGTACTGCTCCCCCATACCTCCAGTCACTCATCACGCCCTACACCCCGTCAAGACCCCTCCGCTCTGCCTCCGCTGGCAGACTGACTGCCCCATCCCTCCGGGCGCCTGGCAGCGCTCCTCGCGGTCTCGCCTCTTCTCTGTCCTGGTCCCTCATTGGTGGAACGACCTCCCCACAATCGGTCAGGACTGCGGAATCACTTCCAATCTTCCGCAAGAGACTCAAAACCCACCTCTTCAGACTCCACTACCACTGAACACTGTCCATCTAGTCAATCTGTCGTCACCACTGTTTACTTGTTCTAATAAAAATAGAAATAAAAACCCACTAACCTTTTCTTTCCTAATGTTACAGGTATGGTACGCAGACGCCTGCAATTATGTCTTTTGCCGTTTTACTGCACTGATCTTGTATGCTAACTTTGAATGTTCTCACCTTGTATTAATGCACATCTTGTAAGTCGCTCTGGATAAGAGCGTCTGCTAAATGCTTAAAATGTAAAAAATGTAAATATAATATTCAGTCAATGTCATATTACCAGACAGCGAAAGATATGTGATCATCGCTCCCATGTGATGCCACTTGTCGCCTGAAAAAGTGTTTTTATCCGGCGAGTTCCGCACGGATCTCGTGGCCCCCCTTCCACGCCACGCAGGTGACGAGTGGCCAGGCCAACAGGTGAAGATGACCCACAGTAGGGTGTCTGTACGTCCCGCAGTAGTGTGTCTGTACGTCCCGCAGTAGTGTGTCCGTACGTCCCGCAGTAGTGTGTCCGTACGTCCCGCAGTAGTGTGTCTGTATGTCTCGCAGTAGTGGGTCTGTACGTCCCGCAGTAGTGTGTCCATACGTCCCACAGTAGTGTGTCTGTACGTCCCGCAGTAGTGTGTCCGTACGTCCCGCAGTAGGGTGTCCGTACGTCCCGCAGTAGTGTGTCCGTACGTCCCGCAGTAGTGTGTCTGTATGTCCCGCAGTAGTGTGTCTGTATGTCCCGCAGTAGTGTGTCCGTACGTCTCGCAGTAGTGTGTCTGTACGTCCCGCAGTAGTGTGTCTGTACGTCCCGCAGTAGTGTGTCCGTATGTCCCACAGTAGTGTGTCCGTACGTCTGGCACTACGACGGACAGCCCGGTTTCCAAGCGCTCTGTCCTTCGTCTGGCACCATCCTCTGCACGATGCCCATTTGTCCTCCTTTTGAAGTCTGGACTAGAAAAACACTAAATTCTTCATTAAATCACGTTTGAAGATTCTAACGTGCTTCTTATTGGTTTATGTATTTGTCAAATAATTAATCGCCTGTGTCATTGGTCTAATAAATGTCAACAAATACCACGCTTTAATATGACGTTCTTACGTACACTGTGGGCGTGAGCGGCAAGCCACACGATTTTTCATTAAGCGCTATCGGAGAGAGTTCGGTGCTATCGTAGCCATGCTGAAACGGAAGACTTCATACAACCCAGAGTGGTCAAAAGAGCACAGAATTATTTATAAAAGCAGAAAGTACGATTATCATGCCTTCTGTACAGTGTGCCGGTGTGAGGTGGAAGCGGACAGTGTCAAAGCAGAACGCCAGATCTGCATTAACTTTACTGAGGGGTGCACAGAAAGTTACCAAATGTTCCGGGCAAACAGAAGGCTTCTGGAAAATGGCAGGAGGGACAGAAGTACCAAAAGTAGACCATCCAACGTTTATCCTACATTCAGCCAAACATGACAAACAAGCGCCGTATTGTTCACAGGGTGAATTCTGTACAACCCCATGAGTTGCGTCTATCCCCAAAACAACGTGAAGGGATTGTCATGTAATTTAAACCCCAACTGCTTGTCAAACTAAAGGTTGAAGGGAGGGCGTAAACAGGGTTTCCTGCAAAGCGACGTACATGGTTACGTACGGAACACGGAAGCTGTAAGATTTATTTATGTGACAATTTCTTCAGATGCACGAAATGCAGATTGGTGATTTGAAAGTCCTCAGATTCTCCCTTTTGGAGGAGGGTAGGGGGGAGAGGGGGAGGGTCGCGACTTCAAAGAGAGTGCGTAGAGTGGCCCTGTAAGTACCGGGTTGCGGTCGACGGCCTGCGGGTGCCGTCTCGTAAGAGGCGTCGCTTCGCTTCGTCACTACCGGTCACAGGACTACGGCAGCGAACTCACATTACTAGGGGGGGATTGGCGTAAAAATAGCGGGTCTAATTGGCTACCAAATTGGGAGAAAAAATTGGATAAAATCAGAAAACAAATTTTAAAAAAATATATATATATATGTTTCATGTAAAACACAGGTCCATACACTCCATGTTGTGCACATCTGTAATTGTGTGACTGTTTGAAAATAACATGAATTAAGTTATGAAAGTTAAGTTGAACATATTTTTTTGCTCCATGATGGCTGTGCTAGTTAGCTGCTTATCTCGTGGTTGGCTGGCTAGTTATTTTCACCATGTAACGCCATTTTGGCCAAACGCCATGTAGCGTTATCTACGTTAATGTTAGGGGTTATCTTTTTTTGTGCTGGCAGCTAGCTAATATTCATGCATTTAACAGCTTGTTCTATGAAAACTAAAGGGTTGTCTGTGTGGGGAAATGCTAAATGGGAATCCATACGGGTTTTAAGTGAGAGATATTTCTGCTGTAGACCGCATGGCCGTGACCGCCATTGTCAGCCTGTACCTCATGCACATTCTTTGGTATCTTTCACATCAGTAAAGCCGAGACAACCTGAATCACCCTGGGTCTGTCCAGTGTTTCTGTTGGTTACATGTATGGCTGCTTACTTTAGGGAGGGATGTGCTTGAAGTTGTGACGTGGTTGTTCTTTATCTACTTAAACTAAATGCACCTTCTGTAAGTGGCTTTGAATTAAAGTGTCTGTAATGTAATGCAGGCACATGTTTGATTATTTGAGGTGTATCTTACTCTCCGTGTGAGGAAGGCACATGTTTGGTGGTTTGAGGTGTATCTTACTCTGTGTGTTAATGCTGGTAGTTGGCAGAGGGCCAGGTCGAGCCTGCCGTACGTTAGCCACAGTTGGCTCCAGATGCAGAAACACATACATTTTACATTTTACATTTTAAGCATTTAGCAGACGCTCTTATCCAGAGCGACTTACAAGATGTGCATTAATACAAGGTGAGAACAGTCAAAGTTAGCGTACAAGATCAGTGCAGTAAAACGGCAAAAGACATCATTGCAGGCGTCTGCGTATCATACCCGTAACATTGGGAAAGAAAAGGTTAGTGGGTGTTTTTTTATTTATTTTTTATTTTTTATTTTTATTTTTTTGGAACAAGTAAACAGTGGTGACGACAGATTGACTAGATGGACAGTGTTCAGTGGTAGTGGAGTCTGAAGAGGTGGGTTTTGAGTCTCTTGCGGAAGATTGGAAGTGATTCCGCAGTCCTGACCGATTGCGGGAGGTCGTTCCACCAACGAGGGACCAGGACAGAGAAGAGGTGAGACCGCGAGGAGCGGCTGCCAGGCGCCCGGAGGGATGGGGCAGTCAGTCTGCCAGCGGAGGCGGAGCGGAGGGGTCTGGACGGGGTGTAGGGCGTGATGAGTGACTGGAGGTATGGGGGAGCAGTACCTCTGGCCACTTGAAAAGCAAGCACCAGTGACTTGAATCTGATGCGTGCTGCGATGGGGAGCCAGTGCAGAGAGGAGAGTAGAGGGGTGACGTGGGTGAACATGTTGGGGGAAAGTGAGTGGGACTTTCACAGTGCCAACATCAGCTGCTGACTGATGAGATTCTGTTGGGGACGTGTGATGTGGCTCCTGATAGACTCATACACGCAAATGCAGTCGATTAGACAAACCTCACTGCCCTGAAGTGACATTGCACTTTGCACCAAAGAACAAGTTATCGTATATGTCAGCATTTAATATAATCTTTGCCATTCATAAAACTATAAAACCATAAACATTTCAACATACTGTTAGAAATGTGTGCTAAAGGACACTGCACCCAGTTCAGTCCAACTAGTATTGTAGAACATTACAGTTTTCTCAATTGTTTACACACATTTTCTGAAAGCATACCTCATATTCTCAGAACTCTACACACAAATCCAAAAACACACAAAAGGCAAAATGCAAAATGAAACTGTGCATTCAAAACAATGTTATGTCTTCTCTCTCAAAATGGTATATTGTGTTCAAATGACACACACACACACACACCATCATATTGAATAGACTTTCTAAGAACCAATTGAACAGTGATGTGCTCAATGTAAAACACTACTATGAATGGAAAACACTAGTATGAATGCCTTACCTCACATTATAGAATTTTAACAAACAGATTATGGAACCTCTGTTCCATATGTGAGACAGATACATATATAACCATAGAACATAGCACATTTATCCCACACCCTCTCTCAAATTATGACAGGCAGAGATGTATTGAGCTGCCACCTCTATTGCAATAGTGACTTCCCCAAGGATTATTTTAAAATGTTCTGTGTCTGGTAGGTATTGATATTTATTTATTAGGGCAGAAAGTTTGTGGAAATATGTATCACTGATGGGGAGGTACCTGGGGCAGGTGAGTAGGAAGTGGGCCTCCGTTTCCACCTCTGCCAGGTTGCAGTGATCACACAGCCTGTTCTCTTTAGCCAGCCAGGTCTTTTTGTGGCGGCCTGTTTCGATGGCAAGACTGTGATCGCTGAGTCTGTACATCGTCAATGTGTGCCTTTGTTTGGGGTCTTTTATTCTGACAAGATATTCTGCCAGGGAGTAGTCTCTCTTTAGAGTTTGGTAGGTGTTTGTTTCTTCAAGCCATGGAGGAGAGAGAGGAGGGGTGGATGGACTTGAGATTGCAGAAAGTTATGGAGCGCTCCTGCTTGACGAGGGGGGTGGGGATGTCAATGTCCATAGTGATGGCCAGGTGGTTGGAGATGGTGAGGTCGGAGCTGGTCAGGTTGCTGATGGTGATGCCAGAGGTGCAGACCAGGTCCAGTGTCCTTTTTTATGGGTGGGAAAATCTACGTGTTGGGTGATGTTGGAAAAGTTTAGAATGTCCAGGAGTTCAGTCATGGTTTTGCAGTCAGTTGAGTCGACGTGTATTTTGAAGTCGCCCAGTAGCAAAACAGATGGCGAGATAGCACAGAGTTGTGTGTGGAATTCAGAGAAGTCAGAAGGGAATGCAGGATTGGGTTTAGGGGGGCGGTAAATGACTGCAGTAACCAGGGTTTAGGACCACACAGTTTAAGAGCAAGGTGCTCAAATGAGGAGGGGGCGGAATGGTTATTGCACTGGTTTTGATGTGTTGTGGATGTAATGGCTATTCCACCAGCAGGCCCGTCGTGGTGTGGTTTCTCCATGTATGCGTATCCGGCAGGTGTAGTCTGGTTGAGTGGGACATATTCCAGGGGTTTGTGCCATGTTTCGGTGAGGCACAGAAAGTCGAGATTATTGTCCGTTATGAATTCACTGAGTACGAGGCCCTTGTTATTTAGGGATCGGGTGTTGAACAGAGCAAATGCAGAGCGTGGTTGATATTGAACGGGCTGGGGTGCTTTGACCAAGGTTCGTAGGCAGGCAGAGCGCACGTGTTGGTTGTTATGGTGTGACGTAGTAAAAGTGCGACAGTGCGCTCGTTTGACCACAGGGGTGCGCTGGAATGATCAGACCGCGAGGAAACAAACTGTCGTCGCGAGCCGCTGTGGATGTAACTGGGTCTGCGCAACAGCCCGTGTTTTTAGATGGCTGTGATGCATGGTGGACTGGTGTGGTTGTTGAGTTTGAGGAGTTGCAAAATTTTAAAGACACAGTTTGACAGCTCTTATTTTTAATAGGGAGAAGAAGGGGGAATCGGCCTAATTCGGCCCTGCACGCATTATTAGGGGCATTTCTGTGAATATGTAACACAGTTTTACAGAATTCTATGTGGAATTGTTCAATTCGATTTTTATCCCATAATTTGGTGTTTAATAGGCGGCCCCATATTTCACTTCCATAAAGGAGGATGGGCTGGATAATACTATCAAATAATTTTAACCAGATCTTAATGGGGGGGTTGAATCTAGAGATAGTTTTTTTGAATGTGTAGTAGGCCCTGCATGCTTTGTCCCTTAATGCATTTATTACCATGTTGAAGCTACCTGAAGCACTAATCACCAGACCCAGGTAAGTATAGCTGGTGGTGTGCTCCAGGGTGTTGGCTCCCAAGGTGAAGTGGTACCTGTTTCCCTGAGACCTGGCTTTTTTCTGGAAGACCGTAGTTCTGGTCTTATCCAGATTTACTGTCAGTGCCCAGGTCTGACAGAACTGTTCTAGGTATGACAGGCTCTGCTGTAACCCCTGTTCTGTGAGTGACACAGAACCAGGTCATCTGCATAGAGTAAGAATTTCATTTCTTTATCATGTAGAATGAGCCCAGGACCAGCAGACTGTTCCAACACTGGGGCCAATTCATTGATATAAATGTTGAAGAGTGTTGGACTCAGACTACATTGATTTTATGATGTCATAGACTTTACCCCCTACACCACTCTGTAAGATTTTAAAGAACAGTCCTTCATGCCAAATTGAGTCGAATGCTTTTTTGAAGTCTATAAAACATGCAAATATTTTCCCTTTTGTTTATTTGTTTGGTGGACTCTCACTCTCTCTCTCTCTCTCTCTCTCTCTCTCTCTCTCTCTCTCTCTCTCTCTCTCACACACACACATACACACACACTCTCTCCTTACCTCTGTCGTGGAAATTCTACTATTCAAAGGAAGCAAGACTGTGTTCTTAAAGTTCAAATAATGTTTTATTACTGTTTCGAAACAGGGGAGCAGTCTAACACTCTCGCGTGAAGAATGTCAGAATATCTCAGACGAGATAAAGGAAATACAACAGTATATATCTTTTACATTCGAGGTGACCATCGCCCCTTGGAGTTTCACCCATTGGTCATGGTTGAAACCCCTCCCTCATTGATGGGTCCAGACACATGTTTTACCCTCCCAACATACACATTTCTTGCATACATTAGGATGGGGCAACTCTCACCCATGACCCAGTAATAACTTTCCATCCATGTTATTATGATTTATACAGTGCAATAATGAAACTCATTCCCAAGGAACTGACCTTGACACTTCCTGCTCCCCAACCCAAACATCTCAGTATCTCATCCTTGTTTCTCTCCCACATCTGTCAATACACACATATCTCTTCTTGGCCTGCTCGTGGAAGCATAAACAACTTAGTAAAGCTGAAAGCGGCCTGTCCTAAGGCCTAATTAAGTTTTTCCCTTACACCTCTCTCTCTCTCTACCTCTTTCCCTCTCTCTTTCTCTCCCTCTCTCTCTCGGTCTCTATCACACACACACACACACACACACACATAAACTGCCTCTCTCTCTCTCTCTCTCTCTCTCTCTCTCTCTCTCTCACACACACACTCTCTCACACACACACACACACACACATAAACCCCCTCTCTCTCTCTCTCTCTCTCTCACACACACACACACACACATAAACTCCCCTCTCTCTCTCTCTCTCTTTTCACACACAAACACACACACACACACACACATAAACTCCCTCTCTCTCTCTCTGTCTCTCTCCCTACCTCTCTCTCTCTCTCTACCTCTCTACCTCTCTCCCTCTCTCTTTCTCTCTCTCTCTCTCTCGGTCTCTCACACACACACACACACACACACACACACACACACACACACACATAACCCCCTCTCTCTCTCTCTCTCTCTCTCTCTCACACACACACATAAACTCCCCCTCTCTCTCTCTGTCTCTCTTTCTCACACACACACACACACACACACACATAAACTCCTTCTCTCTCTATCTCTCTGTCTTGAAGGAAACAGACTGGGTTTTTATGGGAGCGAGCCGGTTGAGACAGGAGGAGAGTGCATCGTTGTAGGTGCTGACCAGGTCAGTGGGGAAGCTCCTCTGGATGAGGCGGAGCCAGATGTGTCAGCCAATATGTAAGAGGAGAGAGAGGGGGTGGATGGACTTGCTATTGTGAGTTAAGGAGCGCTCCTGGGTTTGACGACGGGGTGGGGATGTCAATGTCCATAGTGATGGCCAGGTGGTTGGAGATGGTGAGGTCGGAGCTGGTCAGGTTGCTGATGGTGATGCCAGAGGTGCAGACCAGGTCCAGTGTCCTTTTTATTGGTGGGAAAATCTACGTGTTGGGTGATGTTGAAAGCTTAGGAATGTCCAGGAGTTCAGTCGGTTTGTAGTCAGTTGAGTTTGACGTATTTTTGGCTGCCCAGTAGCAAAACACAGATGAAGTAGATGGCACAGAGTTGTGTGTGGGTTCAGAGAAGTCAGAAGGGAATGCAGGATTGGGTTTAGGGGGCGTAAATGACTGCAGTAACCAGGGGTTTGTGACCAGACAGTTTAAGAGCAAGGTGCTCAAATGAGGAGGGGGCGGGAATGGTTATTGCACTGGAGTTTTGATGTATGATGTAATGTGGCTGTTCCACCAGCAGGCCCGCTGTGTGGTTTCTCCATGTATGCGTATCCGTGCAGGTGTAGTCTGCTGAGTGGGACATATTCCAGGGGTTTGTGCCATGTTTCGTGAGGCACAGAAAGTCGAGATTATTGGGTCCGTTATGAATTCACTGAGTACGAGCTCTATATTTAGGATCGGCAAGTTGAACAGAGCAATGCAGAGCGTGTTGATATTGAATCGGGCTGGGGTGCTTTGACCAAGGTTCGTAGGCAGGCAGAGCGACGTGTTGGTTGTTATGGTGTGACGAGTAAAGTGCGACAGTGCGCGCACCACAGGGTGCGCTGGAATGATCAGACCGCGAGAAACAAACTGTCGCTGCGAGCCGCTGTGGATGTAACTGGTCTGCGCAACAGCCCGTGTTTTTAGATGGTGGCTGTGATGGCTTGTGACTGGTGTGGCTGTTGGAGTTTGAGGAGTTTGAAGACACAGTTTGACAGGTATTATTTTTTAATAGGGAGAAGAAGGGGGAATCGGCCTAATTCGGCCCTCTACATTAATAGGGCATTTAATATGCAACATGTCACAGAAATCTATGTGGAATTTGTTCAATTCGATTTTTATCCCATAATTTGCGTTTTAATAGGCGGCCCCATATTTCACTTCATAAAGGAGGATGGGCTGATAATACGACAACAATTTGCTCCAGGGTGTTGGCCTCAAGGTGAAGTGGTACCTGTTTCCCTGAGACCTGATTTTTTTCTGGAAGACCATAGTTCTTGGTCTTTATCCAGATTTACTGTCAGTACCCAGGTCTGACAGAACCCTGTCAGGTATGACAGGCTGTTGTGCAACTCCTGTTCTGTGGGTGAGCCACAGAACCAGGTCATCTGCTTAGAGTAAAGAATTTCATTTCTTTATCATGTAAGAATATGAGCCCAGGACCAGCAGAATGTTCCAACACTGGGCCAATTCATTGATATAAATGTTGAAGAGTGTTGGACTCCAGACTGATGATTTTATGATGTCATAGACTTTACCCCCTACACCACTCTGTAAGATTTTAAAGAGCAGTCCTTCATGCCAAATTGAGTGAATGCTTTTGAAGTCTATAAAACATATAAATATTTTCCCTTTTGTTTATTTGTTTGGTGGACTCTCCCTCTCTCTCTCTCTCTCTCTCCTCTCTCTCCTCTCACTCTCTCTCTCTCTCTCTCACGCATATAAACACACTCTCTCTCCTTACCTCCATCGTGTGGAAATCCCACTTATCTCAAAGGAAGCAAGACTGTGTTCTTAAAGTTCAAATAATGTTTTATTACTGTTTTCAAACAGGGGAGCAGTCTAACACTCTCGCGTGAAGAATGTCAGAATATCTCAGGACGAGATAAAGGAAATACAACAGTAGATATCTTTTACATTCGAGGTGACCATCGCCCTTGGAGTTCACCATGGGTCATGGTTGAAACCCCTCCTCATTGATGGGTCCAGACACACGTTTTACCCTCCCAACATACACATTTCTTGCATACATTAGGATGGGGCAACTCTCTCCCCATGACCCAGTAATAACTTTCCATCCATGTTATTATGATTTATACAGTGCAATAATGAAACTCATTCCAAGGAACTGACCTTTGACACCTCCTGCTCCCCAACCCAAACATCTCAGTATCTCGTCCTTGTTTTCCCACATCTGTCAATACACATATTTTCTTGGCCTGCTTTCATTGGAAGCATAAACAACTTAGTAAAGCTGAAAGCGGCCTGTCCTAAGGCCTAATTAAGTTTTTCCTTACACCTCTCTCTCTACCTCTTTCCTCTCTTGGCGCCTGGTCCCACTGAGCCACACCGTGGGAACAGGGCCGTCTGGGGTCCCGGTAAGAGCCGAGTGAAAGGCTCTAGTTAAAATGTACAGCCCTCCTTCTGTGTGTGTGTCTCCTGACAGCGCCTGCACAGGCAGCAGGAGGACAGCAAGAGGATCTTTATTGAGCTGATCCGCCTCCCTTTGAGATAAGGCGCTCTGAGGTGAAAGAGCTTGGACTAGAGATCAGAGAAGGCTGAAGTGAGTCGGGCTGAAAGACTCATAGAGCAGCTGGAGCAGGAGATTGCTGAGCTGGGAGGAGGAGAGACGCTGAGCTGGAGCAGCTTTCACACACAGATCACATCCATTTCCTCCAGGTAACATCACTGGCTCTCACAATCTGCACTGTGTACATTGTACACACATGGTGAGCTGTGTCTTCATTTACAAAGATCTGCTCCTGGCATCTCCACAGGATTGTGTATTGAGACTGCTCTTGGTTCTCTGTCTGTCTGTCTGTCTCTGTAGAGCTGTTAGTCTGTCTGTGCCCCTTCTGGACCTGGAGACCAACCCAGAATCACTGCCAATCCACATGTCTCTTTGAGGCTGTGAGGAAACATGTCTCTGAACTGAAAGAGCGACTGGAGGACATCTAAAGTGTGGGAATTAGTCAAGATCTCTCAAACAGGTGATTACAGCAGGAAATTGTTTTCTTAATTTTATGTCATGTAGGCCCTTTAACATTTAGGAATTTTTTTAAAGCAGTTTCATCATTTTGTGATGAGGGATATTCTTCAGCACTGGCAGGGATGTTTTTAGCAGAATTCTGCATGGTGGGTTTCAGCTGAGCTTTGCTCCATTCAGTGTAGTCTTGTTGGCTGAGTGAACCCCATTCTCACTCTCCATACAACACAATAAGGTTGATAATACTGGCAAATGTGTATTTTTTTATTTTTCTTTTTTATCAAATTGAGTGTATGAGGTAGTACAGGCCCTCTGGGCTGTTTTTGATTTCCAGTGAGCATAGATATAAAAACGTAGATCCTCATTCTCCCTGTTCAGATGCTTCACGCGGCCGCCATATTGGCGCGGTAAGATCCGCTCTAAACAAATGCGCAGTGTATTGAGAGATGCAGACTTCCCTGAGAAAATTCTGTCCCTTCAGCACTGCTGCTCTGCTTATGCAACTGGGGAAGTGAGCAACATTGTTACAGTTTCAAACCCTCAGATCCAACTGCTACTGTTTAAAAGAAACCTGCCAAAACTACTGAGCAGCGCTCAGCACTATATTCCTCTTTGCACTTATTTCATATTGTCATTAACCCTGGATGAGCCCAGTTTGCATTTACCTGCATTTTATTGGTGAAAATATCTTCCCATTTCTCCACAGGAAATCTGATAGAAAGTTCATTTTTAGGAGCTCATTTTCTGTGATTCTACAGTGGAAAAGTCGATATTCTAGAGCCTCCAGACCAGAGAGGACTTACAATGAGTCTGTAACTAACACTAAATAAAAATAATTTTTAATCATTTTTAAAAAGGTACATTTTAAAATGGAAATAAAAGAGCTAAATGTGTGAATGAAAGAAGATATTTAATTGAAACGCAAAATGTGTAAGAGATGTAATGTGATGCTTTGTTTGGTTTGGTTTGGTTTATTTGGTGATTAAAAACGGCACATAGGTACAACACACATAACATACAAGAGAAAGTAAAAATAAAAATCACAGAGGATAAAAAACACAATAAAGCCCGAAGGTTTATTTCATTGTGGTCCTCACAAACACTAAACATCAGACCATACACATTGCAGAAAAGAAAAAGAAAAGACACACAGAGTATGTCTGTGGGGAATTAGTCAAGATCTCTCAAACAGGTGATTATAGCAGAAATAGTTTAATTTTGCGTCATGTGGTGTCTTTTAACTTTAGGAACGGTTTTAAGCAGTTTCATAATTTTGTGATAAGGGATATTCCTCAGCACTGGCAGGATGTTT
>JAINUG010001498.1:0-21712 GCA_029706075.1 Aldrovandia affinis
ACACTCCCCCTCATTAACCAGGCCGTTTTCCCGGTCCAAATCGGTCGGAAAAGTCGTTTAAAACAAGTCGGAAACATGCTAACTGGCTATCCATTCAATTCAATGGCAGCGATAGCAGCACGTGACATTTTCTAATAGCGGCGAATCTAGCGGTTTAGTCAGTGTAAAGCATCGCTAGGTATTGGCTTTGACATGCCCCCTCATTAAAATTTGACCAAAAAAAATATATATAAAATATATATATAAAGGAAAAAAAATATATATATAAAATTTTTTTACAAAAAAAAGTGACCAAAAAATAAATATATATATATATAAAGGAAAAAATAATATATATAAAAAAATTACAAAAACATTTGACCAAAAAAATAATATATATAAAATATATATATAAAGGAAAAAAAAATATATATATATAAAAAATTACTAAAAAATTTGACAAAAATATATATAAAATATATATATAAAGGAAAAAATATATATATATTTAAAAAATGTACTAAAAAATGTGACCAAAAAAATAAATATATAAAATATATATATAAAGGAAAAATTTGACCAAAAAAAAAAAAATATATATATAAAGGAAATATATATATATATTTTACAAAAAATACAAAACAATTTGACCCCAAAAAATATATAAAATATATATATAAAGGAAAAAAATATATATAAAAAAATTACAAAAATTTGACCAAAAAAAAATATATAAAAATATATATATAAAGGAAAAATTTGACAAAAAAAAAAATATATATATAATATATATATATAAAGGAAATATATATATATATTTTTTTTTTAATTAAAAAAATTTGACTCAAAAAAACATATAAAATATATATATAAAGGAAAAATATATATATAAAAAAATTACAAAAAAATGTGACCAAAAAAATAATATATATAAAATATATATATAAAGGAAAAATATATATATATTTAAAAAAATGTACTAAAAAATGTGACCAAAAAAAATAAATATAAAATATATATATAAAGGAAAAATTTGACAAAAAAAAATATATATATAAAGGAAATATATATATATTTTACAAAAAAATACAAAAAGGAGCAAGTCGGAAACATGCTAACTGGCCATCCATTCAATTCAATGGCAGCGATAGCATCGGCGTGACATTTTGTAATGTAGCGAATCTAGCGGTTTAGTCAGTGTAAAGCATCGCTAGGTATTGGCTTTGACACTCCCCCTCATTAACCAGGCCGTTTTCCCGTTCCAAATCGGTCGGAAAAGTAGTTTAAAACAAGTCGGAAACATGCTAACTGGCTATCCATTCAATTCAATGGCAGCGATAGCATCGGTGTGACATTTTTGTAATGTAGCGGCGAATCTAGCGGTTTAGTCAGTGTAAAGCATCGCTAGGTATTGGCTTTGACACGCCCCCTCATTAACCAGGCCGTTTTCCCGGTCCAAATCGGACGGAAAAGTCGTTTAAAACAAGTCGGAAACATGCTAACTGGCTATCCATTCAATTCAATGGCAGCGATAGCAGCGGCGTGACATTTTCTAATGTAGCGGCGAATCTAGTGGTTTAGTCAGTGTAAAGCATCGCTAGGTATTGGCTTTGATGTCCCCCTCATTAAAATTTGACCAAAAAAATATATATATATAAAATAAATATATAAAGGAAAAAAATATATATAAAAATTTTTACAAAAAAAGTGACCAAAAAAATATATATATATATATAAAGAAAAAATAATATATATAAAAAAATTACCAAAAAAATTTGACCAAAAAAAAATAATATATATAAAATATATATATAAAGGAAAAAAATATATATATATACAAAATTACCAAAAATTTGACAAAATATATATAAAAAATATATATAAAGGAAAAATATATATATATATTTAAAAAATGTACTAAAAAAATGTGACCAAAAAATAAATATATAAAATATATATATAAAGGAAAAATTTGACCAAAAAAAATATATATATATATAAAGGAAATATATATATATATTTTACAAAAATACAAAACAATTTGACCTAAAAAAATATATAAAATATATATATAAAGGAAAAAATATATATATAAAAAAATTACAAAAAAATTTGACCAAAAAAAAATATATATAAAATATATATATAAAGGAAAATTTGACAAAAAAAAAATATATATATATATATATATATAAAGGAAATATATATATATATATTTTTTTTTAATTACAAAAAAATTTGACTCAAAAAAAACATATAAAATATATATATAAAGGAAAAATATATATATATAAAAAATTACAAAAAATGTGACCAAAAAAATAATATATATAAAATATATATATAAAGGAAAAATATATATATATTTAAAAAAATGTACTAAAAAATGTGACCAAAAAAAATAAATATATAAAATATATATATAAAGGAAAAATTTGACAAAAAAAAATATATATATATAAAGGAAATATATATATATTTTACAAAAAAATACAAAAAGGAGCAAGTCGGAAACATGCTAACTGGCCATCCATTCAATTCAATGGCAGCGATAGCATCGGCGTGACATTTTGTAATGTAGCGGCGAATCTAGCGGTTTAGTCAGTGTAAAGCATCGCTAGGTATTGGCTTTGACACTCCCCCTCATTAACCAGGCCGTTTTCCCGTTCCAAATCGGTCGGAAAAGTAGTTTAACCCTCTGAGGTCCGTGCTAAGCTTTTCGATGTTTTTGATTTTGGCATGGTCTGATATTTATCTCAATTTCATCAATTTAACACACATTTACTCCAAAGTGTTTAATATTTTTATTTGAAGGACAATCACAGCTACATTTGTATGCCATCAATAGTTTGGTCAGTATCATATGCAGCTTGTAAATAGATCTACAAACACACAAGTTAAAAATAGTTAATTTTTCTGCTGTCACAAAAGTTGTGAAAGCACACACTAAACTATAGTGATGAATTGTTTTGCCAATGTGCGTTTGTTCATCAAGGTCTTGGTTATGTAAGGGTGTGAAAATGTTTTAGCACATATGAGATCTAAATAGCTAAAAACCTGTTTTTATCAGAACTGGTCACATTTATTTCAGGCTGTGGGAGGGCTATATGCTAATTTACTGAATATTCATGATCCACACCTGAAAGATCATGGTCAAAGGCCATCAGACAAAGACATCTTGCAGAGTAGCCTACGCATTTCTTGCGACCAACAGAAGCCAGTTTGACAACATCCAAAGTCTGGCATTGGGCACAGGCACATGATCAAAAGTTTAAGATATTCATCTTTAAACGTCTGTAGGAAAACGAAAGCAAAATCCGTGTCTACGAAGACACGGAAAGACATAAACAAGACAAAACAAAATAACCAACGATCAGGAACAAACAAAACGTATCCAAAATCTCGGAATAAACTAAACGCTGGGAATCTAAACCACAATAAGCACACAAACAAGTTCTCGAGAGGCAAGAAACATTAATCACAATAGGTATTATCAAGCTAAGCTAGATAATGTCAAAGCGCCGAAACAGAATGCCAGCTGGTTAAATATCCTCCGTTAATTATTCGCAGCAGTCCGCAATGATTCTGATTTTTTCGTATAGCGTCACAAGACGCGGAATTCATATATTTTCACGAGTATTTGAAAATATGGTAAATCAAATAAATATCAGCATACACCGTCTGTTGCTGGCAGCTCGCAACCGTAAACACAGACAAGATCCGATATAATGTCGGGACATTGTTTACGCTGCAATTTCACACACGGAATTCATATATTGAATACGAGTATTTGATAACATGGCAAATCAAATATAGTTACTTACTCTTCGTCAGTTATTGTCTTCGCCGCTTTCCATCGATGCTCTCAAACACTGCAGCGCAGAAAATCTTTCCATCTTGAATAAAATTGTATGTCTGTATAAAATCTTGCTTCAAATTGTCGGGACAGTTTGTGTTGTTTACGCCGGCGTTTCGGTTAAAACAAGTCGGAAACATGCTAACTGGCTATCCATTCAATTCAATGGCAGCGATAGCATCGGCGTGACATTTTGTAATGTAGCGGCGAATCTAGCGGTTTAGTCAGTGTAAAGCATCGCTAGGTATTGGCTTTGACACGCCCCTCATTAACCAGGCCGTTTTCCCGGTCCAAATCGGACGGAAAAGTCGTTTAAAACAAGTCGGAAACATGCTAACTGGCTATCCATTCAATTCAATGGCAGCGATAGCAGCGGCGTGACATTTTCTAATGTAGCGGCGAATCTAGCGGTTTAGTCAGTGTAAAGCATCGCTAGGTATTGGCTTTGATGTCCCCTCATTAAAATTTGACCAAAAAAAATATATATAAAATAAATATATAAAGGAAAAAAATATATATATAAAAAATTTTTACAAAAAAAGTGACCAAAAAAATAAATATATATATATATATAAAGGAAAAAATAATATATAAAAAAATTACCAAAAATTTGACCAAAAAATAATATATATAAAATATATATATAAAGGAAAAATATATATATACAAAAATTACCAAAAAATTTGACAAAAATATATATAAAATATATATATAAAGGAAAAATATACATATATATTTTAAAAAATGTACTAAAAAATGTGACTAAAAACAATAAATATATAAAATATATATATAAAGGAATAATTTGACAAAAAAAATAATATATATATAAAGGAAATATATATATATATTTTACAAAAAATACAAAACAATTTGACCCCAAAAATATATAAAAATATATATAAAGGAAAAAAAAATATATAAAAAATTACAAAAAATTTGACCTAAAAAAAAAATATATAAAATATATATATAAAGGAAAAATTTGACAAAAAAAAAATATATATAATATATATATATAAAGGAAAAATATATATATATATATTTTTTTAATTACAAAAAAATTTGACCCAAAAAAACATATATAAAATATATATATAAAGAAAAAATATATATATATAAAAAAATTACAAAAAAATTTGACCAAAAAAAATAATATATATAAAATATATATATAAAGGAAAAATATATATATATTAAAAAAATGTACTAAAAAATGTGACCAAAAAAATAAATATATAAAATATATATATAAAGGAAAAATTTGACAAAAAAAAAAAATATATATATATAAAGGAAATATATATATATTTACAAAAAAATACAAAAAGGAGCAAGTCGGAAACATGCTAACTGGCCATCCATTCAATTCAATGGCAGCGATAGCATCGGCGTGACATTTTGTAATGTAGCGGCGAATCTAGCGGTTTAGTCAGTGTAAAGCATCGCTAGGTATTGGCTTTGACACTCCCCCTCATTAACCAGGCCGTTTTTCCCGTTTAAACAAGTCCAAATCGGCTATCCATTCGGAAAAGTATTTTTAAAACAAGTCGGAAACATGCTAACTGGCTATCCATTCAATTCAATGGCAGCGATAGCTATCCAGCAATGGGCGTGACATTTTCTAATGTAGCGGCGAATCTAGCGGTTTAGTCAGTGTAAAGCATCGCTAGGTATTGGCTTTGATGTCCCCCTCATTAAAATTTGACCAAAAAAAAATATATATATAAAATAAATATATAAAGGAAAAAATATATATATAAAAATTTTACAAAAAAAGGAAAAAAAAAAAAAATATATATATATATAAAGGAAAAAATAATATATATAAAAAAATTACCAAAAATTTGACCAAAAAAAATAATATATATAAAATATATATATAAAGGAAAAAAATATATATATATACAAAAATTACCACTAAAAAAATTTGACAAAAATATATATAAAATATATATATAAAGGAAAATATATATATATATTTTAAAATGTACTAAAAAAATGTGACCAAAAACAATAAATATATAAAATATATATATAAAGGAATAATTTGACAAAAAAAAAATATATATATAAAGGAAATATATATATATTTTTTAAAAAAATACAAAACAATTTGACCCAAAAAATATATAAAATATATATAAAGGAAAAAAAAATATATATAAAAACAATTACAAAAAAATTTGACCCAAAAAAATAATATATATAAAATATATATATAAAGGAAAAAATTTGACAAAAAAAAAAATATATAATATATATATATATAAAGGAAATATATATATATATTTTTTTAAATTACAAAAAATTTGACCCAAAAAAAACCATATAAAATATATATATAAAGGAAAAATATATATATATAAAAAAATTATAAAAAAATTTGACCAAAAAAATAATATATATAAAATATGTATATAAAGGAAAAATATATATATATATTTAAAAAAAATGTACTAAAAAAAGTGACCAAAAAAATAAATATATAAAATATATATATAAAGGAAAAATTTGACAAAAAAATAATATATATATATAAAGGAAATATATATATATATTTTACAAAAAATACAAAAAGGAGCAAGTCGGAAACATGCTAACTGGCCATCCATTCAATTCAATGGCAGCGATAGCATCGGCGTGACATTTTGTAATGTAGCGGCGAATCTAGCGGTTTAGTCAGTGTAAAGCATCGCTAGGTATTGGCTTTGACACGCCCCCTCATTAACCAGGCCGTTTTCCCGGTCAAAATCGGTCGGAAAAGTAGTTTAAAACAAGTCGGAAACATGCTAACTGGCTATCCATTCAATTCAATGGCAGCGATAGCATCGGCGTGACATTTTGTAATGTAGCGGCGAATCTAGCGGTTTAGTCAGTGTAAAGCATCGCTAGGTATTGGCTTTGACACGCCCCCTCATTAACCAGGCCGTTTTCCCGGTCCAAATCGGACGGAAAAGTCGTTTAAAACAAGTCGGAAACATGCTAACTGGCTATCCATTCAATTCAATGGCAGCGATAGCAGCGGCGTGACATTTTCTAATGTAGCGGCGAATCTAGCGGTTTAGTCAGTGTAAAGCATCGCTAGGTATTGGCTTTGATGTCCCCCTCATTAAAATTTGACAAAAAATATATATATATAAAATAAATATATAAAGGACCAAAAAAAAAATATATATATAAAAATTTTTAAAAAAAAAAGTGACCAAAAAAAAAAATATATATATATAAAGGAAAAAATTATATATATAAAAAAATTACCAAAAAATTTGACCAAAAAAATAATATATATAAAATATATATATAAAGGAAAAAAAATATATATATAAAAATTACCAAAAATTTGACAAAAATATATATAAAATATATATATAAAGGAAAAATATACATATATATTTTAAAAAATGTACAAAAAAATGTGACCAAAAACAATAAATATATAAAATATATATATAAAGGAATAATTTGACAAAAAAAATAATATATATATAAAGGAAATATATATATATATTTTACAAAAAAATACAAAACAATTTGACAAAAAATATATAAAATATATATAAAGGAAAAAAATATATATAAAAAAATTACAAAAAAATTTGACCAAAAAAAAAATATATATAAAATATATATATAAAGGAAAAATTTGACAAAAAAAAATATATATAATATATATATATAAAGGAAAATATATATATATATTTTTTTAAATTACAAAAAAATTTGACCCAAAAAAATATAAAAATATATATATAAAGGAAAAAATATATATATAAAAAAATTATAAAAAATTTGACCAAAAATAATATATATAAAATATATATATATAAAGGAAAAATATATATATATATTTAAAAAAATGTACTAAAAAAAGTGACCAAAAAAATAAATATATAAAATATATATATAAAGGAAAAAAAAAACAAAAAAAAATATATATATATAAAGGAAATATATATATATATTTTACAAAAATACAAAAAGGAGCAAGTCGGAAACATGCTAACTGGCCATCCATTCAATTCAATGGCAGCGATAGCATCGGCGTGACATTTTGTAATGTAGCGGCGAATCTAGCGGTTTAGTCAGTGTAAAGCATCGCTAGGTATTGGCTTTGACACGCCCCCTCATTAACCAGGCCGTTTTCCCGGTCAAAATCGGTCGGAAAAGTAGTTTAAAACAAGTCGGAAACATGCTAACTGGCTATCCATTCAATTCAATGGCAGTGATAGCAGCGGCGTGACATTTTCTAATGTAGCGGCGAATCTAGCGGTTTAGTCAGTGTAAAGCATCGCTAGGTATTGGCTTTGACACTCCCCCTCATTAACCAGGCCATTTTCCCGGTCCAAATCGGTCGGAAAAGTCGTTTAAAACAAGTCGGAAACATGCTAACTGGCTATCCATTCAATTCAATGGCAGCGATAGCATCGGCGTGACATTTTGTAATGTAGCGGCGAATCTAGCGGTTTAGTCAGTGTAAAGCATCACTAGGTATTGGCTTTGACACGCCCCCTCATTAACCAGGCCGTTTTTCCCGGTCCAAATCGGTCGGAAAAGTAGTTTAAAACAAGTCGGAAACATGCTAACTGGCTATCCATTCAATTCAATGGCAGCGATAGCATCGGCGTGACATTTTGTAATGTAGCGGCGAATCTAGCGGTTTAGTCAGTGTAAAGCATCACTAGGTATTGGCTTTGACACGCCCCCTCATTAACCAGGCCGTTTTCCCAAAACAAATCGGTCGGAAAAGTAGTTTAAAACAAGTCGGAAACATGCTAACTGGCTATCCATTCAATTCAATGGCAGCGATAGCAGCGGCGTGACATTTTCTAATGTAGCGGCGAATCTAGCGGTTTAGTCAGTGTAAAGCATCGCTAGGTATTGGCTTTGACACGCCCCCTCATTAACCAGGCCGTTTTCCCGGTCCAAATCGGTCGGAAAAGTAGTTTAAAACAAGTCGGAAACATGCTAACTGGCTATCCATTCAATTCAATGGCAGCGATAGCAGCGGCGTGACATTTTCTAATGTAGCGGCGAATCTAGAGGTTTAGTCAGTGTAAAGCATCGCTAGGTATTGGCTTTGACACGCCCCCTCATTAACCAGGCCGTTTTCCCGGTCCAAATCGGTCGGAAAAGTAGTTTAAAACAAGTCGGAAACATGCTAACTGGCTATCCATTCAATTCAATGGCAGCGATAGCAGCGGCGTGACATTTTCTAATGTAGCGGCGAATCTAGCGGTTTAGTCAGTGTAAAGCATCGCTAGGTATTGGCTTTGACATGCCCCCCTCATTAAAATTTGACCATATAAAAAAAAAAAATATATATAAAATATATATATAAAGGAAAAAATATATATATAAAAAAATGTACAAAAAAAGTGACCAAAAAAAAATATATATATATATAAAGGAAAAAATAATATATATAAAAAATTACAAAAAAATTTGACCAAAAAAATTATATATATAAAATATATATATAAAGGAAAAAAATATATATATAAAAAATTACTAAAAAATTTGACAAAAAAAAAAATATATATAAAAATATATATAAAGGAAAAAATTTGATATAAAAAAAAAAAAAAAAATATATATAAAGGAAAAATATATATATATTTTATAAAAAATACAAAACAATTTATATATTTTAAAAAATATAAAAAAAAATATATATAAATATAAAAATATATATAAAGGAAAAAATATATATAAAAAATTACAAAAAAATTTGACCAAAAAAAAAATATATAAAATATATATATAAAGGAAAAATTTGACAAAAAAAAATAATATATAATATATATATATAAAGGAAATATATATATATATATTTTAAAAAAAATTACAAAAAATTTGACCCAAAAAAAATATATAAAATATATATATAAAGGAAAATATATATATATAAAAAATTACAAAAAAATTTGACCAAAAAAATAATATATATAAAATATATATATAAAGGAAAAATATATATATATTTAAAAAATGTACTAAAAATGTGACCAAAAAAAAATAAATATATAAAATATATATATAAAGGAAAAATTTGACAAAAAAAAAAAAAATATATATATATAAAGGAAAATATATATATATTTTACAAAAAATACAAAAAGGAGCAAGTCGGAAACATGCTAACTGGCCATCCATTCAATTCAATGGCAGCGATAGCATCGGCGTGACATTTTGTAATGTAGCGGCGAATCTAGCGGTTTAGTCAGTGTAAAGCATCGCTAGGTATTGGCTTTGACACGCCCCCTCATTAACCAGGCCGTTTTCCGGTCCAAATCGGTCGGAAAAGTAGTTTAAAACAAGTCGGAAACATGCTAACTGGCTATCCATTCAATTCAATAGCAGCGATAGCAGCTGCGTGACATTTTCTAATGTAGCGGCGAATCTAGCGGTTTAGTCAGTGTAAAGCATCGCTAGGTATTGGCTTTGACACGCCCCCTCATTAACCAGGCCGTTTTCCGGTCCAAATCGGTCGGAAAAGTAGTTTAAAACAAGTCGGAAACATGCTAACTGGCTATCCATTCAATTCAATGGCAGCGATAGCATAGGCGTGACATTTTCTAATGTAGCGGCAAATCTAGCGGTTTAGTCAGTGTAAAGCATCGCTAGGTATTGGCTTTGACACTCCCCCTCATTAACCAGGCCGTTTTCCCGGTCCAAATCGGTCGGAAAAGTAGTTTAAAACAAGTCGGAAACATGCTAACTGGCTATCCATTCAATTCAATGGCAGCGATAGCATCGGCGTGACATTTTGTAATGTAGCGGCGAATCTAGCGGTTTAGTCAGTGTAAAGCATCGCTAGGTATTGGCTTTGACACGCCCCCTCATTAACCAGGCCGTTTTCCCGGTCCAAATCGGTCGGAAAAGTAGTTTAAAACAAGTCGGAAACATGCTAACTGGCTATCCATTCAATTCAATGGCAGCGATAGCAGCGGCGTGACATTTTGTAATGTAGCGGCGAATCTAGCGGTTTAGTCAGTGTAAAGCATCGCTAGGTATTGGCTTTGACACCCCTCATTAACCAGGCCGTTTTCCCGGTCCAAATCGGTCAGAAAAGTAGTTTAAAACAAGTCGGAAACATGCTAACTGGCTATCCATTCAATTCAATGGCAGCGATAGCAGCGGCGTGACATTTTGTAATGTAGCGGCGAATCTAGCGGTTTAGTCAGTGTAAAGCATCACTAGGTATTGGCTTTGACACGCCCTCATTAACCAGGCCGTTTTCCGGTCCAAATCGGTCGGAAAAGTAGTTTAAAACAAGTCGGAAACATGCTAACTGGCTATCCATTCAATTCAATGGCAGCGATAGCAGCGGCGTGACATTTTCTAATGTAGCGAATCTAGCGGTTTAGTCAGTGTAAAGCATCGCTAGGTATTGGCTTTGACACTCCCCCTCATTAACCAGGCCGTTTTCCCGGTCCAAATCGGTCGGAAAAGTAGTTTAAAACAAGTCGGAAACATGCTAACTGGCTATCCATTCAATTCAATGGCAGCGATAGCAGCGACGTGACATTTTCTAATGTAGCGGCGAATCTAGCGGTTTAGTCAGTGTAAAGCATCGCTAGGTATTGGCTTTGACACTCCCCTCATTAACCAGGCCGTTTTTCCGGTCCAAATCGGTCGGAAAAGTAGTTTAAAACAAGTCGGAAACATGCTAACTGGCTATCCATTCAATTCAATGGCAGCGATAGCAGCGGCGTGACATTTTCTAATGTAGCGGCGAATCTAGTGGTTTAGTCAGTGTAAAGCATCGCTAGGTATTGGCTTTGACACTCCCCCTCATTAACCAGGCCATTTTCCGGTCCAAATCGGTCGGAAAAGTAGTTTAAAACAAGTCGGAAACATGCTAACTGGCTATCCATTCAATTCAATGGCAGCGATAGCATCGGCGTGACATTTTGTAATGTAGCGGCGAATCTAGCGGTTTAGTCAGTGTAAAGCATCGCTAGGTATTGGCTTTGACACGCCCCCTCATTAACCAGGCCGTTTTCCCGGTCCAAATCGGTCGGAAAAGTAGTTTAAAACAAGTCGGAAACATGCTAACTGGCTATCCATTCAATTCAATGGCAGCGATAGCAGCGGCGTGACATTTTCTAATGTAGCGGCGAATCTAGCGGTTTAGTCAGTGTAAAGCATCGCTAGGTATTGGCTTTGACACGCCCCTCATTAACCAGGCCGTTTTCCCGGTCCAAATCGGTCGGAAAAGTAGTTTAAAACAAGTCGGAAACATGCTAACTGGCTATCCATTCAATTCAATGGCAGCGATAGCAGCGGCGTGACATTTTCTAATGTAGCGGCGAATCTAGCGGTTTAGTCAGTGTAAAGCATCGCTAGGTATTGGCTTTGACACTCCCCCTCATTAACCAGGCCGTTTTCCCGGTCCAAATCGGTCGGAAAAGTAGTTTAAAACAAGTCGAAACATGCTAACTGGCTATCCATTCAATTCAATGGCAGCGATAGCATCGGCGTGACATTTTGTAATGTAGCGGCGAATCTAGCGGTTTAGTCAGTGTAAAGCATCGCTAGGTATTGGCTTTGACACGCCCTCATTAACCAGGCCATTTTCCCGGTCCAAATCGGTCGGAAAAGTAGTTTAAAACAAGTCGGAAACATGCTAACTGGCTATCCATTCAATTCAATGGCAGCGATAGCAGCGGCGTGACATTTTCTAATGTAGCGGCGAATCTAGCGGTTTAGTCAGTGTAAAGCATCGCTAGGTATTGGCTTTGACACCCCTCATTAACCAGGCCGTTTTCCCGGTCCAAATCGGTCGGAAAAGTAGTTTAAAACAAGTCGGAAACATGCTAACTGGCTATCCATTCAATTCAATGGCAGCGATAGCAGCGGCGTGACATTTTCTAATGTAGCGGCGAATCTAGCGGTTTAGTCAGTGTAAAGCATCGCTAGGTATTGGCTTTGACACGCCCCCTCATTAACCAGGCCGTTTTCCCGGTCCAAATCGGTCGGAAAAGTAGTTTAAAACAAGTCGAAACATGCTAACTGGCTATCCATTCAATTCAATGGCAGCGATAGCAGCGGGCGTGACATTTTCTAATGTAGCGGCGAATCTAGCGGTTTAGTCAGTGTAAAGCATCGCTAGGTATTGGCTTTGACACTCCCCTCATTAACCAGGCCGTTTTCCGGTCCAAATCGGTCGGAAAAGTAGTTTAAAACAAGTCGGAAACATGCTAACTGGCTATCCATTCAATTCAATGGCAGCGATAGCATCGGCGTGACATTTTGTAATGTAGCGGCGAATCTAGCGGTTTAGTCAGTGTAAAGCATCGCTAGGTATTGGCTTTGACACTCCCCTCATTAACCAGGCCGTTTTCCCGGTCCAAATCGGTCAGAAAAGTAGTTTAAAACAAGTCGGAAACATGCTAACTGGCTATCCATTCAATTCAATGGCAGCGATAGCATCGGGCGTGACATTTTGTAATGTAGCGGCGAATCTAGCGGTTTAGTCAGTGTAAAGCATCACTAGGTATTGGCTTTGACACGCCCTCATTAACCAGGCCGTTTTCCCGGTCCAAATCGGTCGGAAAAGTAGTTTAAAACAAGTCGGAAACATGCTAACTGGCTATCCATTCAATTCAATGGCAGCGATAGCATCGGCGTGACATTTTGTAATGTAGCGGCGAATCTAGCGGTTTAGTCAGTGTAAAGCATCACTAGGTATTGGCTTTGACACGCCCCCTCATTAACCAGGCCGTTTTCCCGGTCCAAATCGGTCGGAAAAGTAGTTTAAAACAAGTCGGAAACATGCTAACTGGCTATCCATTCAATTCAATGGCAGCGATAGCAGCGACGTGACATTTTCTAATGTAGCGGCGAATCTAGCGGTTTAGTCAGTGTAAAGCATCGCTAGGTATTGGCTTTGACACGCCCCTCATTAACCAGGCCGTTTTCCGGTCCAAATCGGTCGGAAAAGTAGTTTAAAACAAGTCGGAAACATGCTAACTGGCTATCCATTCAATTCAATGGCAGCGATAGCAGCGGCGTGACATTTTCTAATGTAGCGGCGAATCTAGCGGTTTAGTCAGTGTAAAGCATCGCTAGGTATTGGCTTTGACACCCCCTCATTAACCAGGCCGTTTTCCCGGTCCAAATCGGTCGGAAAAGTAGTTTAAAACAAGTCGGAAACATGCTAACTGGCTATCCATTCAATTCAATAGCAGCGATAGCAGCTGCGTGACATTTTCTAATGTAGCGGCGAATCTAGCGGTTTAGTCAGTGTAAAGCATCGCTAGGTATTGGCTTTGACATGCCCCTCATTAAAATTTGGTCCAAAAAAATCCAAAAATATATATATAAAATATATATATAAAGGAAAAAAATATATATAAAAAAATTACAAAAAAGTGACCAAAAAAAATAATATATATAATATATATAAATAAAAAAATAATATATATAAAAAATTACAAAAAAATTTGACCAAAAAAATATATATATATAAAAATATATATAAAGGAAAAAAATATATATATATATTTAAAAATTACTAAAAAATTTGATAAAAATATATATAAAATATATATATTAAAAAAATAAAAAAATAAATATATAAAATATATATATAAAAAAAAATATATATATAAAAAAATTACAAAAAAATGTGACCAAAAAAATAATATATATACAAAAAATATATATATAAATATAATATAAGGAAAAAAATATATATATTAAAAAATGTACTAAAAAAATGTGACTAAAAAAATAAATATATAAAATATATATATAAAGGAAAAATTTGACAAAAAAAAATATATATATATAAAGGAAATATATATATATTTTTACAAAAATACAAAAAGGAGCAAGTCGGAAACATGCTAACTGGCCATCCATTCAATTCAATGGCAGCGATAGCATCGGCGTGACATTTTGTAATGTAGCGGCGAATCTAGCGGTTTAGTCAGTGTAAAGCATCGCTAGGTATTGGCTTTGACACTCCCCCTCATTAACCAGGCCGTTTTCCCGGTCCAAATCGGTCGGAAAAGTAGTTTAAAACAAGTCGGAAACATGCTAACTGGCTATCCATTCAATTCAATGGCAGCGATAGCATCGGCGTGACATTTTGTAATGTAGCGGCGAATCTAGCGGTTTAGTCAGTGTAAAGCATCGCTAGGTATTGGCTTTGACACGCCCTCATTAACCAGGCCGTTTTCCCGGTCCAAATCGGTCGGAAAAGTAGTTTAAAACAAGTCGGAAACATGCTAACTGGCTATCCATTCAATTCAATGGCAGCGATAGCAGCGGCGTGACATTTTCTAATGTAGCGGCGAATCTAGCGGTTTAGTCAGTGTAAAGCATCGCTAGGTATTGGCTTTGATGTCCCCTCATTAAAATTTGACCAAAAATATATATATATAAAATAAATATATAAAGGAAAAAAATATATATATAAAAAAAAATTTACAAAAAAAGTGACCAAAAAAAATATATATTTATAAAGGAAAAAAATAATATATATAAAAAAATTACCAAAAAATTTGACCAAAAAAAAATAATATATATAAAATATATATATAAAGGAAAAAATATATATATAAAAAAATTACTAAAAAATTTGACAAAAAAATATATAAAATATATATATAAAGGAAAATATATATATATATTTAAAAAATGTACTAAAAAAATATGACAAAAAAAAAAAAAATATATATATAATGGAAATATATATATATATTTTACAAAAAAATACAAAACAATTTGACCCAAAAATATATAAAATATATATATAAAAAAATATATATATATAAAAAAATTACAAAAAATTTGACCAAAAAATAATATATATAAAATATATATATAAAGGAACAATTTGAAAAAAAAATATATATATATATATATAAAGGAAATATATATATATTTTTTTAAATTACAAAAAATTTGACCCAAAAAAACATATAAAATATATATATAAAGGAAAAAATATATAAAAAAAACAAAAAATTTGACCAAAAATAATATATATAAAATATATATATAAAGGAAAAATATATATATATTTTAAAAATGTACTAAAAAATGTGACCAAAAAATAAATATATAAAATACATATATAAAGGAAAAATTTGACAAAAAAAAATATATATATATAAAGGAAATATATATATATTTTACAAAAATACAAAAAGGAGCAAGTCGGAAACATGCTAACTGGCCATCCATTCAATTCAATGGCAGCGATAGCATCGGCGTGACATTTTGTAATGTAGCGGCGAATCTAGCGGTTTAGTCAGTGTAAAGCATTGCTAGGTATTGGCTTTGACACGCCCCTCATTAACCAGGCCGTTTTCCTGGTCCAAATCGGTCGGAAAAGTAGTTTAAAACAAGTCGGAAACATGCTAACTGGCTATCCATTCAATTCAATGGCAGCGATAGCAGCGGCGTGACATTTTCTAATGTAGCGGCGAATCTAGCGGTTTAGTCAGTGTAAAGCATCGCTAGGTATTGGCTTTGACACCCCCTCATTAACCAGGCCATTTTCCCGGTCCAAATCGGTCAGAAAAGTCGTTTAAAACAAGTCGGAAACATGCTAACTGGCTATCCATTCAATTCAATGGCAGCGATAGCATAGGCGTGACATTTTCTAATGTAGCGGCGAATCTAGCGGTTTAGTCAGTGTAAAGCATCGCTAGGTATTGGCTTTGACACGCCCTCATTAACCAGGCCGTTTTCCCGGTCCAAATCGGTCGGAAAAGTAGTTTAAAACAAGTCGGAAACATGCTAACTGGCTATCCATTCAATTCAATAGCAGCGATAGCAGCGACGTGACATTTTCTAATGTAGCGGCGAATCTAGCGTGTTTAGTCAGTGTAAAGCATCGCTAGGTATTGGCTTTGACACACCCCCTCATTAACCAGGCAGTTTTCCGGTCCAAATCGGTCGGAAAAGTAGTTTAAAACAAGTCGGAAACATGCTAACTGGCTATCCATTCAATTCAATGGCAGCGATAGCATAGGCGTGACATTTTCTAATGTAGCGGCGAATCTAGTGGTTTAGTCAGTGTAAAGCATCGCTAGGTATTGGCTTTGACATGCCCCCTCATTAACCAGGCCATTTTCCATCCAAATCGGTCAGAAAAGTAGTTTAAAACAAGTCGGAAACATGCTAACTGGCTATCCATTCAATTCAATGGCAGCGATAGCATAGGCGTGACATTTTCTAATGTAGCGGCGAATCTAGTGGTTTAGTCAGTGTAAAGCATCGCTAGGTATTGGCTTTGACACCCCCTCATTAACCAGGCCGTTTTCCCGGTCCAAATCGGTCAGAAAAGTAGTTTAAAACAAGTCGGAAACATGCTAACTGGCTATCCATTCTATTCAATGGCAGCGATAGCATCGGCGTGACATTTTGTAATGTAGCGGCGAATCTAGCGGTTTAGTTTGGGTTTTTTTGGTCAAATTTTTTGTAGTTTAAAAAAATATATATATATTTTTCATTTATATAAATATTTTATATATTTTTTTTTTTTTTGGTCAAATTTTTTAGTTAAAAAAAAAATATATATATTTTTCCTTTATATATACATTTTATATATTTTTTTGTTGTCAATTTTTTTTTTTTTTATATACATATTCTTTTCCTTTATATATATTTTTTTGTCACATTTTTCTTGTACATTTTTTGTACATTTTTTTAATATATATATTTTTCCTTTATATATATATTTTATATATTATTATTTTTTGGTCAAATTTTTAGTACTTTTTTTTTTAGATATTTTTTTTCCTTTATATATATATTTTATATATATTTTGTTTTTGTCAAATTTTTCAGTACATTTTTTTATATATATATATTTTTCCTTTATATATACATTTATATATTTTTTTGGGTCAAATTTTTTTGTAACAAAAAAAAAAAAAAATATATATTTTTCCTTTATATATATATTTTATATATTGGGTTTTTTTTTGGTCAAATTTTTGTCGTTTTTAAAAATATATATATATATTTTTCCTTTATATATACATTTTATATATTTTTTGTTGTCAATTTTTTATTTTTTTAATATATATATTCTTTCCTTTATATATATTTTTTTGTCACATTTTTCTTGTACATTTTTTTTTTATATATATATTTTTCCTTTTATATATATATATTTTTTTTTTTTTTTGGTCAAATGTTTTAGTAATTCTTTTTAATATATGTACTTTTTTGGTCATATTTTTTGTAAAAATGTTTAATATATGTATATTTTTCCTTTATATATATATTATTATTTTATTTTTTTGTCACATTTTTTTGTACATTTTTTTATATATATATATTTTTTGTAAAGCATCACTAGGAATTGGCTTTGACACGACCCCTCATTAACCAGGCCGTTTTCCTGGTCCAAATCGGTCGGAAAAGTAGTTTAAAACAAGTTGGAAACAAGCTAACTGGCTATCCATTCAATTCAATGGCAGCGACAGCAGTGGCGTGACATTTTCTAATGTCGCGGCGAATCTAGCGGTGTAGTCAGTGTAAAGCATCGCTAGGTATTGGCTTTGACACGCCCCCTCATTAACCAGGCCGTTTTCCGGTCCAAATCGGTCGGAAAAGTAGTTTAAAACAATTTGGAAACATGCTAACTGGCTATCCATTCAATTCAATGGCAGCGATAGCATCGGCGTGACATTTTGTAATGTAGCGGCGAATCTAGCGGTTTAGTCAGTGTAAAGCATCACTAGGTATTGGCTTTGACACCCCCTCATTAACCAGGCCGTTTTCCCGGTCCAAATCGATCGGAAAAGTAGTTTAAAACAAGTCGGAAACATGCTAACTGGCTATCCATTCAATTCAATGGCAGCGATAGCAGTGGCGTGACATTTTCTAATGTAGCGGCGAATCTAGCGGTTTAGTCAGTGTAAAGCATCGCTAGGTATTGGCTTTGACAAGCCCTCATTAACCAGGCCGTTTTCCCGGTCCAAATCGGTCGGAAAAGTAGTTTAAAACAAGTTGGAAACATGCTAACTGGCTATCCATTCAATTCAATGGCAGCGATAGCAGCGACGTGACATTTTCTAATGTAGCGGCGAATCTAGCGGTTTAGTCAGTGTAAAGCATTGCTAGGTATTGGCTTTGACACGCCCCCCTCATTAACCAGGCCGTTTTCCCGGTCCAAATCGGTTGGAAAAGTAGTTTAAAACAAGTCGGAAACATGCTAACTGGCTATCCATTCAATTCAATGGCAGCGATAGCATCGGAGTGACATTTTGTAATGTAGCGGCGAATCTAGCGGTTTAATCAGTGTAAAGCATCGCTAGGTATTGGCTTTGACACGCCCCCTCATTAACCAGGCCATTTTCCCGGTCCAAATCGGTCGGAAAAGTAGTTTAAAACAAGTCGGAAACATGCTAACTGGCTATCCATTCAATTCAATGGCAGCGATAGCAGCGGCGTGACATTTTCTAATGTAGCGGCGAATCTAGCGGTTTAGTCAGTGTAAAGCATCCCTAGGTATTGGCTTTGACACTCCCCTCATTAACCAGGCAGTTTTCCCGGTCCAAATCGGTCGGAAAAGTCCTTTAAAACAAGTCGGAAACATGCTAACTGGCTATCCATTCAATTCAATAGCAGCGATAGCATGGCGTGACATTTTCTAATGTAGCGGCGAATCTAGCGGTGTAGTCAGTGTAAAGCATCGCTAGGTATTGGCTTTGACAAGCCCCTCATTAACCAGGCTGTTTTCCCGGTCCAAATCGGTCGGAAAAGTCGTTTAAAACAAGTCGGAAACATGCTAACTGGCTATCCATTCAATTCAATGGCAGCGATAGCATAGGCGTGACATTTTCTAATGTAGCGGCGAATCTAGCGGTTTAGTCAGTGTAAAGCATCGCTAGGTATTGGCTTTGACACCCCCTCATTAACCAGGCCGTTTTCCCGGTCCAAATCGGTCGGAAAAGTAGTTTAAAACAAGTCGGAAACATGCTAACTGGCTATCCATTCAATTCAATGGCAGCGATAGCAGCGGCGTGACATTTTCTAATGTAGCGGCGAATCTAGCGGTTTAGTCAGTGTAAAGCATCGCTAGGTATTGGCTTTGACACTCCCCCCTCATTAACCAGGCCGTTTTCCCGGTTTAAATCGGTCAGAAAAGTCGTTTAAAACAAGTCGGAAACATGCTAACTGGCTATCCATTCAATTCAATGGCAGCGATAGCATCGGCGTGACATTTTGTAATGTAGCGGCGAATCTAGCGGTTTAGTCAGTGTAAAGCATCACTAGGTATTGGCTTTGACACGCCCTCATTAACCAGGCCGTTTTCCCGGTCCAAATCGGTCGGAAAAGTAGTTTAAAACAAGTCGGAAACATGCTAACTGGCTATCCATTCAATTCAATGCCAGCGATAGCATCGGCGTGACATTTTGTAATGTAGCGGCGAATCTAGCGGTTTAGTCAGTGTAAAGCATCACTAGGTATTGGCTTTGACACGCCCCCTCATTAACCAGGCCGTTTTCCCAAAACAAATCGGTCGGAAAAGTAGTTTAAAACAAGTCGGAAACATGCTAACTGGCTATCCATTCAATTCAATGGCAGCGATAGCAGCGATGTGACATTTTCTAATGTAGCGGCGAATCTAGCGGTTTAGTCAGTGTAAAGCATCGCTAGGTATTGGCTTTGACACGCCCCCTCATTAACCAGGCCGTTTTTCCGGTCCAAATCGGTCGGAAAAGTAGTTTAAAACAAGTCGGAAACATGCTAACTGGCTATCCATTCAATTCAATGGCAGCGATAGCAGCGGCGTGACATTTTCTAATGTAGCGCGAATCTAGAGGTTTAGTCAGTGTAAAGCATCGCTAGGTATTGGCTTTGACACTCCCCCTCATTAACCAGGCCGTTTTCCTCGGTCCAAATCGGTCGGAAAAGTAGTTTAAAACAAGTCGGAAACATGCTAACTGGCTATCCATTCAATTCAATAGCAGCGATAGCAGCTGCGTGACATTTTCTAATGTAGCGGCGAATCTAGCGGTTTAGTCAGTGTAAAGCATCGCTAGGTATTGGCTTTGACATGCCCCCTCATTAAAATTTGACCAAAAAAAAAAATATATATAAAATATATATATAAAGGAAAAAAATATATATATAAAAAAAATGTACAAAAAAAGTGACCAAAAAAAAAAATATATATATATATAAAGGAAAAAATAATATATATAAAAAAATTACAAAAAATTTGACCAAAAAAATTATATATATAAAATATATATATAAAGGGAAAAAAATATATATATAAAAAATTACTAACAAATTTGACAAAAATATATATAAAATATATATATAAAGGAAAAATATATATATATTTAAAAAATGTACAAAAAAAGTGACCAAAAAAATAAATATATATATATATATAAAGGAAAAAAATATATATAAAAAAATTACAAAAAAAATTTGACCAAAAAAAAATTATATATATAAAATATATATATAAAGGAAAAAAATATATATATAAAAACATTACTAACAAATTTGACAAAAAAATATATAAAATATATATATATAAAGGAAAAATATATATATATTTAAAAAAATGTACTAAAAAAATGTGACCAAAAAAAATAAATATATAAAATATATATATAAAGGAAAAATTTGACAAAAAAAAATATATATATAAAGGAAATATATATATATATTTTACAAAAAATACAAAACAATTTGACCCCAAAAAATATATAAAATATATATATAAAGAAAAAAAAATATATAAAGAAAATTACAAAAAAATTTGACCAAAAAAAAAAATATATAAAATATATATATAAAGGAAAAATTTGACAAAAAAAATAAATATATATAATATATATATATAAAGGAAATATATATATATATATTTTTTTTAATTACAAA
>JAINUG010001499.1:0-21696 GCA_029706075.1 Aldrovandia affinis
TCCCGGTCCAAATCGGTCGGAAAAGTAGTTTAAAACAAGTCGGAAACATGCTAACTGGCTATCCATTCAATTCAATGGCAGCGATAGCATCGGCGTGACATTTTGTAATGTAGCGGCGAATCTAGCGGTTTAGTCAGTGTAAAGCATCGCTAGGTATTGGCTTTGACACGCCCCCTCATTAACCAGGCCGTTTTCCCGGTCCAAATCGGTCGGAAAAGTAGTTTTAAAACAAGTCGGAAACATGCTAACTGGCTATCCATTCAATTCAATGGCAGCGATAGCATCGGCGTGACATTTTCTAATGTAGCGGCGAATCTAGCGGTTTAGTCAGTGTAAAGCATCGCTAGGTATTGGCTTTGACACGCCCCCTCATTAACCAGGCCGTTTTCCCGGTCCAAATCGGTCGGAAAAGTAGTTTAAAACAAGTCGGAAACATGCTAACTGGCTATCCATTCAATTCAATGGCAGCGATAGCAGCGGCGTGACATTTTCTAATGTAGCGGCGAATCTAGCGGTTTAGTCAGTGTAAAGCATCGCTAGGTATTGGCTTTGACACTCCCCCTCATTAACCAGGCCGTTTTCCCGGTCCAAATCGGTCGGAAAAGTAGTTTAAAACAAGTCGGAAACATGCTAACTGGCTATCCATTCAATTCAATGGCAGCGATAGCATCGGGCGTGACATTTTGTAATGTAGCGGCGAATCTAGCGGTTTAGTCAGTGTAAAGCATCGCTAGGTATTGGCTTTGACACGCCCCCTCATTAACCAGGCCGTTTTCCCGGTCCAAATCGGTCGGAAAAGTAGTTTAAAACAAGTCGGAAACATGCTAACTGGCTATCCATTCAATTCAATGGCAGCGATAGCATCGGCGTGACATTTTGTAATGTAGCGGCGAATCTAGCGGTTTAGTCAGTGTAAAGCATCGCTAGGTATTGGCTTTGACACGCCCCCTCATTAACCAGGCCGTTTTCCCGGTCCAAATCGGTCGGAAAAGTAGTTTAAAACAAGTCGGAAACATGCTAACTGGCTATCCATTCAATTCAATGGCAGCGATAGCAGTGGCGTGACATTTTGTAATGTAGCGGCGAATCTAGCGGTTTAGTCAGTGTAAAGCATCGCTAGGTATTGGCTTTGACACTCCCCCTCATTAACCAGGCCGTTTTCCCGGTCCAAATCGGTCGGAAAAGTAGTTTAAAACAAGTCGGAAACATGCTAACTGGCTATCCATTCAATTCAATGGCAGCGATAGCATCGGCGTGACATTTTGTAATGTAGCGGCGAATCTAGCGGTTTAGTCAGTGTAAAGCATCGCTAGGTATTGGCTTTGACACGCCCCCTCATTAACCAGGCCGTTTTCCCGGTCCAAATCGGTCGGAAAAGTAGTTTAAAACAAGTCGGAAACATGCTAACTGGCTATCCATTCAATTCAATGGCAGCGATAGCAGCGGCGTGACATTTTGTAATGTAGCGGCGAATCTAGCGGTTTAGTCAGTGTAAAGCATCGCTAGGTTTGGCTTTGACACGCCCCCTCATTAACCAGGCCGTTTTCCCGGTCCAAATCGGTCGGAAAAGTAGTTTAAAACAAGTCGGAAACATGCTAACTGGCTATCCATTCAATTCAATGGCAGCGATAGCAGCGGCGTGACATTTTCTAATGTAGCGGCGAATCTAGTGGTTTAGTCAGTGTAAAGCATCGCTAGGTATTGGCTTTGACACTCCCCCCTCATTAACCCTCTGAGGTCCGTGTTTAACCCTCTAAGCTTTGAGATGGTTTGTAATTTTGGCATGGTCTGATATTTATCTCAATTTCATCAACTTAACACACACTTACTCCAAAGTGTTTGATATTTTTATTTGAAGGACAATCACAGCTACATTTGTATGCCATCAATAGTTTGGTCAGTATCATATGCAGCTTGTAAATAGATCTACAAACACACAAGTTAAAAATAGTAAATTTTTCTGCTGTCACAAAAGTTGTGAAAGCACACACTAAACTATAGTGACGAATTGTTTTGCCAATGTGCGTTTGTTCATCAAGGTCTTGGTTATGTAAGGGTGTGAAAACAGTTTAGCACATCTGAGATCTAAATAGCTAAAAACCTGTTTTTATCAGAACTGGTCACATTTATTTCAGGCTGTGGGAGGGCTAAATGCTAAATACCTGAATATTCATTATTCATTGTCCACACCTCTAAGAGTTGTCAGATGGGCCATCTCTCTCTCTCAAAGGCCATACAGAGTAAGCAAGTCAGTGAGCCATGCAGAAGAATATATGCTTTTTTCATTTTGGAAGATTTATTGAAAACAGCACACAAACTACTATACAGTATATACAGGGAATGCCACATATTACAAGTCATACAGCCTAACAATAATGCACATAATATCCTCCTGAGACCCAAGGAAAAAAAGGGTCTTCCAATTAAACTTTTTTGTGATTTTTTCACTTTAGAGTTAAAACAACAACTCACAATTTAGATTTTAAATGGCTAAGCAATATTTGAGTTACCATTTCTCCTTTCACGACAAGCGCATCTTGTGGCAGCAGCCATTTTGGCTCTTTTATTATCCACAAACGTAGGCAAAACAATGTCGGAGGCGACACGCAAATAACTCACAAAACAAACCAAAATGATAAACGAACTGGAACAAACAAAGCTAGCTGAACAAACAAAGCTAGCTAAACAGCAAATCCAAAACGTAATCCCAAACACAGATTTAACTAAACAGAAGCACTCTAATAATAAACAAAAACAAGAATCGATTTTACAAGGACGTGAGATCATGAAACCGATCATGCTACATACGATTTTTTATAATATTTTAGGCTGTTTGAAAAGTATTCTTCCATAGATCTTGTGTGCCTATTGAAATTTGTTACGTTGCAACACGCGGAATATGTAGTCACAAAACGCGGAATTCATATATTGAATATATATAGTATTTGATAACATGGCAAATCAAATATAGTTACTTACTCTTGCCAGTTGTTAACATGGCTTTCCATCAATGCTATCAAACACTGCAGCGCAGAAAATCTTTCCATCTTGAATAAAATTGTATGTCTGTATAAAATCTTGCTTCAAATTGTCGACAGTTTGTGTTGTTTACGCCGGCGTTTTCACACATGGCCCCCACGCCTCCCCACGCACCTCCCCGAAAATAGCACCTAGTTACCATGTCAATAGAAGGGGACGTTACTAACAGGTAAAAAAGAGAGTAAAAGGCAAGGTTTACTTTTGGTCTAATTAACCTAATTTAAAAAATCCCATTTGATTTGCCAGTGCTCAAATCGGAAAGTCGCGATTCTAAGGTTTCTGTCAATGTTTTTGTCGCGTGTGTATGATAAAATATCGCGAAGTTAGAAATAGTAATATACTTTTATTGCTGCTGGGAGCGGCGCCGCTCCCGTCGACCTCAGGGGGTTAACCAGGCCGTTTTCCCGGTCCAAATCGGTCGGAAAAGTAGTTTAAAACAAGTCGGAAACATGCTAACTGGCTATCCATTCAATTCAATGGCAGCGATAGCATCGGCGTGACATTTTTGTAATGTAGCGGCGAATCTAGCGGTTTAGTCAGTGTAAAGCATCGCTAGGTATTGGCTTTGACACGCCCCCTCATTAACCAGGCCGTTTTCCCGGTCCAAATCGGTCGGAAAAGTAGTTTAAAACAAGTCGGAAACATGCTAACTGGCTATCCATTCAATTCAATGGCAGCGATAGCAGTGGCGTGACATTTTGTAATGTAGCGCGAATCTAGCGGTTTAGTCAGTGTAAAGCATCGCTAGGTATTGGCTTTGACACGCCCCCTCATTAACCAGGCCGTTTTCCCGGTCCAAATCGGTCGGAAAAGTAGTTTAAAACAAGTCGGAAACATGCTAACTGGCTATCCATTCAATTCAATGGCAGCGATAGCAGTGGCGTGACATTTTCTAATGTAGCGGCGAATCTAGCGGTTTAGTCAGTGTAAAGCATCGCTAGGTATTGGCTTTGACACTCCCCCTCATTAACCAGGCCGTTTTCCCGGTCCAAATCGGTCGGAAAAGTAGTTTAAAACAAGTCGGAAACATGCTAACTGGCTATCCATTCAATTCAATGGCAGCGATAGCAGCGGCGTGACATTTTCTAATGTAGCGGCGAATCTAGCGGTTTAGTCAGTGTAAAGCATCGCTAGGTATTGGCTTTGACACGCCCCCTCATTAACCAGGCCGTTTTCCCGGTCCAAATCGGTCGGAAAAGTAGTTTAAAACAAGTCGGAAACATGCTAACTGGCTATCCATTCAATTCAATGGCAGCGATAGCATCATGGCGTGACATTTTGTAATGTAGCGGCGAATCTAGCGGTTTAGTCAGTGTAAAGCATCGCTAGGTATTGGCTTTGACACTCCCCTCATTAACCAGGCCGTTTTCCTGGTCCAAATCGGTCGGAAAAGTAGTTTAAAACAAGTCGGAAACATGCTAACTGGCTATCCATTCAATTCAATGGCAGCGATAGCATCGGCGTGACATTTTGTAATGTAGCGGCGAATCTAGCGGTTTAGTCAGTGTAAAGCATCGCTAGGTATTGGCTTTGACACGCCCCCTCATTAACCAGGCCGTTTTCCCGGTCCAAATCGGTCGGAAAAGTAGTTTAAAACAAGTCGGAAACATGCTAACTGGCTATCCATTCAATTCAATGGCAGCGATAGCATCGGCGTGACATTTTCTAATGTAGCGGCGAATCTAGCGGTTTAGTCAGTGTAAAGCATCGCTAGGTATTGGCTTTGACACGCCCCTCATTAACCAGGCCGTTTTCCCGGTCCAAATCGGTCGGAAAAGTAGTTTTAAAACAAGTCGGAAACATGCTAACTGGCTATCCATTCAATTCAATGGCAGCGATAGCAGCGACGTGACATTTTCTAATGTAGCGGCGAATCTAGCGGTTTAGTCAGTGTAAAGCATCGCTAGGTATTGGCTTTGACACTCCCCTCATTAACCAGGCCGTTTTCCCGGTCCAAATCGGTCGGAAAAGTAGTTTAAAACAAGTCGGAAACATGCTAACTGGCTATCCATTCAATTCAATGGCAGCGATAGCATCGGAGTGACATTTTGTAATGTAGCGGCGAATCTAGCGGTTTAGTCAGTGTAAAGCATCGCTAGGTATTGGCTTTGACACGCCCCTCATTAACCAGGCCGTTTTCCCGGTCCAAATCGGTCGGGAAAAGTAGTTTAAAACAAGTCGGAAACATGCTAACTGGCTATCCATTCAATTCAATGGCAGCGATAGCAGCGGCGTGACATTTTCTAATGTAGCGGCGAATCTAGCTGTTTAGTCAGTGTAAAGCATCGCTAGGTATTGGCTTTGACACGCCCCCTCATTAACCAGGCCGTTTTCCCGGTCCAAATCGGTCGGAAAAGTAGTTTAAAAAAGTAAACCTTGCTTTTTACTCTGTTTTTACCTTTTAGTAACGTCCCCCTTCTATTGACATGTTAACGAGGTGCTAATTTCGGGGGAGGTGCGTCGGGCCATGTGAAAACGCCGGCATAAACAACACAAACTGAAGAGGACAGTCTATGCTGATATTTATTTTATTTCGCTTGTTTTCAAATACTCGTGTGAAAATATATATAAATTCAGCGTCTTGTGACTACATATTCCGCATGTCGCAATGTAACAAATTGCAATAGGCACAGAAAATACTTTTCAAACAGCCTAAAATGTTATAAAATATATCGTATGTCTGTGTTTACGCTTGCAATCTGCCAGCAACAGTATATTCACGAGTATATTTTCAAATACTCGTGAAAATATATGAATTCGCGCCTTGTGACTACATATTCCGCATGTCGCAATGTAACAAATTGCAATAGGCACACAAAATACTTTTCAAACAACGTAAAATGTTATAAAATATATCGTATGTCTGTGTTTTACGCTTGCAATCTGCCAGCAACAGTCTATGCTATTGATTTTATTTCGCTTGTTTTTATTTTTTACATCTTGTCTGTGTTTACGCTTGCAATCTGCCAGCAACAGTCTATGCTGATATTAATTTTATTTCGCTTGTTTTCAAATACTCGTGAAAATATAGCCTATGAATATCGCGTGTTGTGACGCCAAACATTCCGCGTGTTGCAACGTAACAAAGAGCCAAAATGAATATTCAGGTATTTAGCATTTAGCCCTCCCACAGCCTGAAATAAATGTGACCAGTTCTGATAAAAACAGGTTTTTAGCTATTTAGATCTCAGATGTGCTAAACTATTTTCACACCCTTACATAACCAAGACCTTGGTGAACAAACGCACATTGGCAAAACAATTCGTCACTATAGTTTAGTGTGTGCTTTCACATCTTTTGTGACAGCAGAAAAATTTACTATTTTTAACTTGTGTGTTTGTAGATCTATTTACAAGCTGCTTAAAACAAGTCGGAAACATGCTAACTGGCTATCCATTCAATTCAATGGCAGCGATAGCAGCGACGTGACATTTTCTAATGTAGCGGCGAATCTAGCGGTTTAGTCAGTGTAAAGCATCGCTAGGTATTGGCTTTGACACTCCCCCTCATTAACCAGGCCGTTTTCCCGGTCCAAATCGGTCGGAAAAGTAGTTTAAAACAAGTCGGAAACATGCTAACTGGCTATCCATTCAATTCAATGGCAGCGATAGCATCGGAGTGACATTTTGTAATGTAGCGGCGAATCTAGCGGTTTAATCAGTGTAAAGCATCGCTAGGTATTGGCTTTGACACGCCCCCTCATTAACCAGGCCGTTTTCCCGGTCCAAATCGGTCGGAAAAGTAGTTTAAAACAAGTCGGAAACATGCTAACTGGCTATCCATTCAATTCAATGGCAGCGATAGCATCGGCGTGACATTTTCTAATGTAGCGGCGAATCTAGCGGTTTAGTCAGTGTAAAGCATCGCTAGGTATTGGCTTTGACACGCCCCCTCATTAACCAGGCCGTTTTCCCGGTCCAAATCGGTCGGAAAAGTAGTTTAAAACAAGTCGGAAACATGCTAACTGGCTATCCATTCAATTCAATGGCAGCGATAGCAGTGGCGTGACATTTTCTAATGTAGCGGCGAATCTAGCGGTTTAGTCAGTGTAAAGCATCGCTAGGTATTGGCTTTGACACGCCCCCTCATTAACCAGGCCGTTTTCCCGGTCCAAATCGGTCGGAAAAGTAGTTTAAAACAAGTCGGAAACATGCTAACTGGCTATCCATTCAATTCAATGGCAGCGATAGCATCGGCGTGACATTTTGTAATGTAGCGGCGAATCTAGCGGTTTAGTCAGTGTAAAGCATCGCTAGGTATTGGCTTTGACACGCCCCCTCATTAACCAGGCCGTTTTCCCGGTCCAAATCGGTCGGAAAAGTAGTTTAAAACAAGTCGGAAACATGCTAACTGGCTATCCATTCAATTCAATGGCAGCGATAGCAGCGGCGTGACATTTTCTAATGTAGCGGCGAATCTAGCGGTTTAGTCAGTGTAAAGCATCGCTAGGTATTGGCTTTGACACTCCCCCTCATTAACCAGGCCGTTTTCCCGGTCCAAATCGGTCGGAAAAGTAGTTTAAAACAAGTCGGAAACATGCTAACTGGCTATCCATTCAATTCAATGGCAGCGATAGCAGCGACGTGACATTTTCTAATGTAGCGGCGAATCTAGCGGTTTAGTCAGTGTAAAGCATCGCTAGGTATTGGCTTTGACACGCCCCCTCATTAACCAGGCCGTTTTCCCGGTCCAAATCGGTCGGAAAAGTAGTTTAAAACAAGTCGGAAACATGCTAACTGGCTATCCATTCAATTCAATGGCAGCGATAGCATCGGAGTGACATTTTGTAATGTAGCGGCGAATCTAGCGGTTTAATCAGTGTAAAGCATCGCTAGGTATTGGCTTTGACACGCCCCCTCATTAACCAGGCCGTTTTCCCGGTCCAAATCGGTCGGAAAAGTAGTTTAAAACAAGTCGGAAACATGCTAACTGGCTATCCATTCAATTCAATGGCAGCGATAGCAGCGGCGTGACATTTTCTAATGTAGCGGCGAATCTAGCTGTTTAGTCAGTGTAAAGCATCGCTAGGTATTGGCTTTGACACGCCCCCTCATTAACCAGGCCGTTTTCCCGGTCCAAATCGGTCGGAAAAGTAGTTTAAAACAAGTCGGAAACATGCTAACTGGCTATCCATTCAATTCAATGGCAGCGATAGCAGCGGCGTGACATTTTCTAATGTAGCGGCGAATCTAGCGGTTTAGTCAGTGTAAAGCATCGCTAGGTATTGGCTTTGACACGCCCCCTCATTAACCAGGCCGTTTTCCCGGTCCAAATCGGTCGGAAAAGTAGTTTAAAACAAGTCGGAAACATGCTAACTGGCTATCCATTCAATTCAATGGCAGCGATAGCATCGGCGTGACATTTTGTAATGTAGCGGCGAATCTAGCGGTTTAGTCAGTGTAAAGCATCGCTAGGTATTGGCTTTGACACGCCCCCTCATTAACCAGGCCGTTTTCCCGGTCCAAATCGGTCGGAAAAGTAGTTTAAAACAAGTCGGAAACATGCTAACTGGCTATCCATTCAATTCAATGGCAGCGATAGCATCGGCGTGACATTTTGTAATGTAGCGGCGAATCTAGCGGTTTAGTCAGTGTAAAGCATCGCTAGGTATTGGCTTTGACACGCCCCCTCATTAACCAGGCCGTTTTCCCGGTCCAAATCGGTCGGAAAAGTAGTTTAAAACAAGTCGGAAACATGCTAACTGGCTATCCATTCAATTCAATGGCAGCAGCGATAGAATCTAGCGGTTTAGTCAGTGTAAAGACGCTAGGTATTTTTCTAATTAACCAGGCCGTTTTCCCGGTCCAAATCGGTCGGAAAAGTAGTTTAAATCAAGTCGGAAACATGCTAACTGGCTATCCATTCAATTCAATTTAGTGACATTTTCTAATGTAGCGGCGAATCTAGCGGTTTAGTCAGTGTAAAGCATCGCTAGGTATTGGCTTTGACACTCCCCCTCATTAACCAGGCCGTTTTCCCGGTCCAAATCGGTCGGAAAAGTAGTTTAAAACAAGTCGGAAACATGCTAACTGGCTATCCATTCAATTCAATGGCAGCGATAGCATCGGCGTGACATTTTGTAATGTAGCGGCGAATCTAGCGGTTTAATCATTGTAAAGCATCGCTAGGTATTGGCTTTGACACGCCCCCTCATTAACCAGGCCGTTTTCCCGGTCCAAATCGGTCGGAAAAGTAGTTTAAAACAAGTCGGAAACATGCTAACTGGCTATCCATTCAATTCAATGGCAGCGATAGCAGCGGCGTGACATTTTCTAATGTAGCGGCGAATCTAGCGGTTTAGTCAGTGTAAAGCATCGCTAGGTATTGGCTTTGACACGCCCCCTCATTAACCAGGCCGTTTTCCCGGTCCAAATCGGTCGGAAAAGTAGTTTAAAACAAGTCGGAAACATGCTAACTGGCTATCCATTCAATTCAATGGCAGCGATAGCATCGGCGTGACATTTTCTAATGTAGCGGCGAATCTAGCGGTTTAGTCAGTGTAAAGCATCGCTAGGTATTGGCTTTGACACGCCCCCTCATTAACCAGGCCGTTTTCCCGGTCCAAATCGGTCGGAAAAGTAGTTTAAAACAAGTCGGAAACATGCTAACTGGCTATCCATTCAATTCAATGGCAGCGATAGCATCGGCGTGACATTTTGTAATGTAGCGGCGAATCTAGCGGTTTAGTCAGTGTAAAGCATCGCTAGGTATTGGCTTTGACACGCCCCCTCATTAACCAGGCCGTTTTCCCGGTCCAAATCGGTCGGAAAAGTAGTTTAAAACAAGTCGGAAACATGCTAACTGGCTATCCATTCAATTCAATGGCAGCGATAGCAGCGGCGTGACATTTTCTAATGTAGCGGCGAATCTAGCGGTTTAGTCAGTGTAAAGCATCGCTAGGTATTGGCTTTGACACGCCCCCTCATTAACCAGGCCGTTTTCCCGGTCCAAATCGGTCGGAAAAGTAGTTTAAAACAAGTCGGAAACATGCTAACTGGCTATCCATTCAATTCAATGGCAGCGATAGCATCGGCGTGACATTTTGTAATGTAGCGGCGAATCTAGCGGTTTAGTCAGTGTAAAGCATCGCTAGGTATTGGCTTTGACACGCCCCCTCATTAACCAGGCCGTTTTCCCGGTCCAAATCGGTCGGAAAAGTAGTTTAAAACAAGTCGGAAACATGCTAACTGGCTATCCATTCAATTCAATGGCAGCGATAGCAGCGGCGTGACATTTTCTAATGTAGCGGCGAATCTAGCGGTTTAGTCAGTGTAAAGCATCGCTAGGTATTGGCTTTGACACGCCCCCTCATTAACCAGGCCGTTTTCCCGGTCCAAATCGGTCGGAAAAGTAGTTTAAAACAAGTCGGAAACATGCTAACTGGCTATCCATTCAATTCAATGGCAGCGATAGCATCGGCGTGACATTTTCTAATGTAGCGGCGAATCTAGCGGTTTAGTCAGTGTAAAGCATCGCTAGGTATTGGCTTTGACACTCCCCCTCATTAACCAGGCCGTTTTCCCGGTCCAAATCGGTCGGAAAAGTAGTTTAAAACAAGTCGGAAACATGCTAACTGGCTATCCATTCAATTCAATGGCAGCGATAGCATCGGCGTGACATTTTGTAATGTAGCGGCGAATCTAGCGGTTTAGTCAGTGTAAAGCATCGCTAGGTATTGGCTTTGACACGCCCCCTCATTAACCAGGCCGTTTTCCCGGTCCAAATCGGTCGGAAAAGTAGTTTAAAACAAGTCGGAAACATGCTAACTGGCTATCCATTCAATTCAATGGCAGCGATAGCAGCGGCGTGACATTTTCTAATGTAGCGGCGAATCTAGCGGTTTAGTCAGTGTAAAGTGTATTGGCTTTGACACGCCCCCTCATTAACCAGGCCGTTTTCCCGGTCCAAATCGGTCGGAAAAGTAGTTTAAAACAAGTCGGAAACATGCTAACTGGCTATCCATTCAATTCAATGGCAGCCAGGCGTGACGTAATTTCTAGCGGTTTAGTCAGTGTAAAGCATCGCTAGGTATTGGCTTTGACACTCCCCTCATTAACCAGGCCGTTTTCCCGGTCCAAATCGGTCGGAAAAGTAGTTTAAAACAAGTCGGAAACATGCTAACTGGCTATCCATTCAATTCAATGGCAGCGATAGCATCGGCGTGACATTTTGTAATGTAGCGGCGAATCTAGCGGTTTAATCAGTGTAAAGCATCGCTAGGTATTGGCTTTGACACGCCCCCTCATTAACCAGGCCGTTTTCCCGGTCCAAATCGGTCGGAAAAGTAGTTTAAAACAAGTCGGAAACATGCTAACTGGCTATCCATTCAATTCAATGGCAGCGATAGCAGCGGCGTGACATTTTCTAATGTAGCGGCGAATCTAGCGGTTTAGTCAGTGTAAAGCATCGCTAGGTATTGGCTTTGACACGCCCCCTCATTAACCAGGCCGTTTTCCCGGTCCAAATCGGTCGGAAAAGTAGTTTAAAACAAGTCGGAAACATGCTAACTGGCTATCCATTCAATTCAATGGCAGCGATAGCAGTGGCGTGACATTTTCTAATGTAGCGGCGAATCTAGCGGTTTAGTCAGTGTAAAGCATCGCTAGGTATTGGCTTTGACACGCCCCCTCATTAACCAGGCCGTTTTCCCGGTCCAAATCGGTCGGAAAAGTAGTTTAAAACAAGTCGGAAACATGCTAACTGGCTATCCATTCAATTCAATGGCAGCGATAGCATCGGCGTGACATTTTGTAATGTAGCGGCGAATCTAGCGGTTTAGTCAGTGTAAAGCATCGCTAGGTATTGGCTTTGACACGCCCCCTCATTAACCAGGCCGTTTTCCCGGTCCAAATCGGTCGGAAAAGTAGTTTAAAACAAGTCGGAAACATGCTAACTGGCTATCCATTCAATTCAATGGCAGCGATAGCATCGGCGTGACATTTTCTAATGTAGCGGCGAATCTAGCGGTTTAGTCAGTGTAAAGCATCGCTAGGTATTGGCTTTGACACCCCCTCATTAACCAGGCCGTTTTCCCGGTCCAAATCGGTCGGAAAAGTAGTTTAAAACAAGTCGGAAACATGCTAACTGGCTATCCATTCAATTCAATGGCAGCGATAGCATCGGCGTGACATTTTGTAATAGCGGCGAATCTAGCGGTTTAGTCAGTGTAAAGCATCGCTAGGTATTGGCTTTGACACGCCCCCTCATTAACCAGGCCGTTTTCCCGGTCCAAATCGGTCGGAAAAGTAGTTTAAAACAAGTCGGAAACATGCTAACTGGCTATCCATTCAATTCAATGGCAGCGATAGCAGCGGCGTGACATTTTCTAATGTAGCGGCGAATCTAGCGGTTTAGTCAGTGTAAAGCATCGCTAGGTATTGGCTTTGACACGCCCCCTCATTAACCAGGCCGTTTTCCCGGTCCAAATCGGTCGGAAAAGTAGTTTAAAACAAGTCGGAAAAATGCTAACTGGCTATCCATTCAATTCAATGGCAGCGATAGCAGTGGCGTGACATTTTCTAATGTAGCGGCGAATCTAGCGGTTTAGTCAGTGTAAAGCATCGCTAGGTATTGGCTTTGACACGCCCCCTCATTAACCAGGCCGTTTTCCCGGTCCAAATCGGTCGGAAAAGTAGTTTAAAACAAGTCGGAAACATGCTAACTGGCTATCCATTCAATTCAATGGCAGCGATAGCATCGGCGTGACATTTTGTAATGTAGCGGCGAATCTAGCGGTTTAGTCAGTGTAAAGCATCGCTAGGTATTGGCTTTGACACGCCCCCTCATTAACCAGGCCGTTTTCCCGGTCCAAATCGGTCGGAAAAGTAGTTTAAAACAAGTCGGAAACATGCTAACTGGCTATCCATTCAATTCAATGGCAGCGATAGCATCGGCGTGACATTTTGTAATGTAGCGGCGAATCTAGCGGTTTAGTCAGTGTAAAGCATCGCTAGGTATTGGCTTTGACACGCCCCCTCATTAACCAGGCCGTTTTCCCGGTCCAAATCGGTCGGAAAAGTAGTTTAAAACAAGTCGGAAACATGCTAACTGGCTATCCATTCAATTCAATGGCAGCGATAGCAGTGGCGTGACATTTTCTAATGTAGCGGCGAATCTAGCGGTTTAGTCAGTGTAAAGCATCGCTAGGTATTGGCTTTGACACGCCCCCTCATTAACCAGGCCGTTTTCCCGGTCCAAATCGGTCGGAAAAGTAGTTTAAAACAAGTCGGAAACATGCTAACTGGCTATCCATTCAATTCAATGGCAGCGATAGCATCGGCGTGACATTTTCTAATGTAGCGGCGAATCTAGCGGTTTAGTCAGTGTAAAGCATCGCTAGGTATTGGCTTTGACACGCCCCCTCATTAACCAGGCCGTTTTCCCGGTCCAAATCGGTCGGAAAAGTAGTTTAAAACAAGTCGGAAACATGCTAACTGGCTATCCATTCAATTCAATGGCAGCGATAGCATCGGCGTGACATTTTCTAATGTAGCGGCGAATCTAGCGGTTTAGTCAGTGTAAAGCATCGCTAGGTATTGGCTTTGACACGCCCCCTCATTAACCAGGCCGTTTTCCCGGTCCAAATCGGTCGGAAAAGTAGTTTAAAACAAGTCGGAAACATGCTAACTGGCTATCCATTCAATTCAATGGCAGCGATAGCAGCGGCGTGACATTTTCTAATGTAGCGGCGAATCTAGCGGTTTAGTCAGTGTAAAGCATCGCTAGGTATTGGCTTTGACACTCCCCTCATTAACCAGGCCGTTTTCCCGGTCCAAATCGGTCGGAAAAGTAGTTTAAAACAAGTCGGAAACATGCTAACTGGCTATCCATTCAATTCAATGGCAGCGATAGCATCGGCGTGACATTTTTGTAATGTAGCGGCGAATCTAGCGGTTTAGTCAGTGTAAAGCATCGCTAGGTATTGGCTTTGACACGCCCCCTCATTAACCAGGCCGTTTTCCCGGTCCAAATCGGTCGGAAAAGTAGTTTAAAACAAGTCGGAAACATGCTAACTGGCTATCCATTCAATTCAATGGCAGCGATAGCAGCGGCGTGACATTTTCTAATGTAGCGGCGAATCTAGCGGTTTAGTCAGTGTAAAGCATCGCTAGGTATTGGCTTTGACACGCCCCCTCATTAACCAGGCCGTTTTCCCGGTCCAAATCGGTCGGAAAAGTAGTTTAAAACAAGTCGGAAACATGCTAACTGGCTATCCATTCAATTCAATGGCAGCGATAGCAGCGGCGTGACATTTTCTAATGTAGCGGCGAATCTAGCGGTTTAGTCAGTGTAAAGCATCGCTAGGTATTGGCTTTGACACGCCCCCTCATTAACCAGGCCGTTTTCCCGGTCCAAATCGGTCGGAAAAGTAGTTTAAAACAAGTCGGAAACATGCTAACTGGCTATCCATTCAATTCAATGGCAGCGATAGCATCGGCGTGACATTTTCTAATGTAGCGGCGAATCTAGCGGTTTAGTCAGTGTAAAGCATCGCTAGGTATTGGCTTTGACACGCCCCTCATTAACCAGGCCGTTTTCCCGGTCCAAATCGGTCGGAAAAGTAGTTTAAAACAAGTCGGAAACATGCTAACTGGCTATCCATTCAATTCAATGGCAGCGATAGCATCGAGCGTGACATTTTGTAATGTAGCGGCGAATCTAGCGGTTTAGTCAGTGTAAAGCATCGCTAGGTATTGGCTTTGACACGCCCCCTCATTAACCAGGCCGTTTTCCCGGTCCAAATCGGTCGGAAAAGTAGTTTAAAACAAGTCGGAAACATGCTAACTGGCTATCCATTCAATTCAATGGCAGCGATAGCATCGGCGTGACATTTTCTAATGTAGCGGCGAATCTAGCGGTTTAGTCAGTGTAAAGCATCGCTAGGTATTGGCTTTGACACGCCCCCTCATTAACCAGGCCGTTTTCCCGGTCCAAATCGGTCGGAAAAGTAGTTTAAAACAAGTCGGAAACATGCTAACTGGCTATCCATTCAATTCAATGGCAGCGATAGCAGCGCGGTGACATTTTCTAATGTAGCGGCGAATCTAGCGGTTTAGTCAGTGTAAAGCATCGCTAGGTATTGGCTTTGACACTCCCCCTCATTAACCAGGCCGTTTTCCCGGTCCAAATCGGTCGGAAAAGTAGTTTAAAACAAGTCGGAAACATGCTAACTGGCTATCCATTCAATTCAATGGCAGCGATAGCAGCGACGTGACATTTTCTAATGTAGCGGCGAATCTAGCGGTTTAGTCAGTGTAAAGCATCGCTAGGTATTGGCTTTGACACTCCCCCTCATTAACCAGGCCGTTTTCCCGGTCCAAATCGGTCGGAAAAGTAGTTTAAAACAAGTCGGAAACATGCTAACTGGCTATCCATTCAATTCAATGGCAGCGATAGCATCGGAGTGACATTTTGTAATGTAGCGGCGAATCTAGCGGTTTAATCATTGTAAAGCATCGCTAGGTATTGGCTTTGACACGCCCCCTCATTAACCAGGCCGTTTTCCCGGTCCAAATCGGTCGGAAAAGTAGTTTAAAACAAGTCGGAAACATGCTAACTGGCTATCCATTCAATTCAATGGCAGCGATAGCATGGCGTGACATTTTCTAATGTAGCGGCGAATCTAGCGGTTTAGTCAGTGTAAAGCATCGCTAGGTATTGGCTTTGACACGCCCCCTCATTAACCAGGCCGTTTTCCCGGTCCAAATCGGTCGGAAAAGTAGTTTCAATGTAACAAATTGCAATAGGCACAGAAAATACTTTTCAAACAGCCTAAAATGTTATAAAATATATCGTATGTCTGTGTTTACGCTTGCAATCTGCCAGCAACAGTATATTCACGAGTATATTTTCAAATACTCGTGAAAATATATGAATTCCGCGCCTTGTGACTACATATTCCGCATGTCGCAATGTAACAAATTGCAATAGGCACACAAAATACTTTTCAAACAGCGTAAAATGTTATAAAATATATCGTATGTCTGTGTTTACGCTTGCAATCTGCCAGCAACAGTCTATGCTATTGATTTTATTTCGCTTGTTTTTTATTTTTTTACATCTTGTCTGTGTTTACGCTTGCAATCTGCCAGCAACAGTCTATGCTGATATTAATTTTATTTCGCTTGTTTTCAAATACTCGTGAAAATATAGCCTATGAATATCGCGTGTTGTGACGCCAAACATTCCGCGTGTTGCAACGTAACAAAGAGCCAAAATGAATATTCAGGTATTTAGCATTTAGCCCTCCCACAGCCTGAAATAAATGTGACCAGTTCTGATAAAAACAGGTTTTTAGCTATTTAGATCTCAGATGTGCTAAACTATTTTCACACCCTTACATAACCAAGACCTTGGTGAACAAACGCACATTGGCAAAACAATTCGTCACTATAGTTTAGTGTGTGCTTTCACATCTTTTGTGACAGCAGAAAAATTTACTATTTTTAACTTGTGTGTTTGTAGATCTATTTACAAGCTGCATATGATACTGACCAAACTATTGATGGCATACAAATGTAGCTGTGATTGTCCTTCAAATAAAAATATCAAACACTTTGGAGTAAGTGTGTGTTAAATTGATGAAATTGAGATAAATATCAGACCATGCCAAAATCTAAAAACATTAAAAGCTTAGCACGGACCTCAGGGGTTAAAACAAGTCGGAAACATGCTAACTGGCTATCCATTCAATTCAATGGCAGCGATAGCATCGGCGTGACATTCATTAACCAGGCCGTTTTCCCGGTCCAAATCGGTCGGAAAAGTAGTTTAAAACAAGTCGGAAACATGCTAACTGGCTATCCATTCAATTCAATGGCAGCGATAGCATCGGCGTGACATTTTTGTAATGTAGCGGCGAATCTAGCGGTTTAGTCAGTGTAAAGCATCGCTAGGTATTGGCTTTGACACGCCCCCTCATTAACCAGGCCGTTTTCCCGGTCCAAATCGGTCGGAAAAGTAGTTTAAAACAAGTCGGAAACATGCTAACTGGCTATCCATTCAATTCAATGGCAGCGATAGCATCGGCGTGACATTTTCTAATGTAGCGGCGAATCTAGCGGTTTAGTCAGTGTAAAGCATCGCTAGGTATTGGCTTTGACACGCCCCCTCATTAACCAGGCCGTTTTCCCGGTCCAAATCGGTCGGAAAAGTAGTTTAAAACAAGTCGGAAACATGCTAACTGGCTATCCATTCAATTCAATGGCAGCGATAGCAGTGGCGTGACATTTTTCTAATGTAGCGGCGAATCTAGCGGTTTAGTCAGTGTAAAGCATCGCTAGGTATTGGCTTTGACACGCCCCTCATTAACCAGGCCGTTTTCCCGGTCCAAATCGGTCGGAAAAGTAGTTTAAAACAAGTCGGAAACATGCTAACTGGCTATCCATTCAATTCAATGGCAGCGATAGCATCGGCGTGACATTTTGTAATGTAGCGGCGAATCTAGCGGTTTAGTCAGTGTAAAGCATCGCTAGGTATTGGCTTTGACACGCCCCCTCATTAACCAGGCCGTTTTCCCGGTCCAAATCGGTCGGAAAAGTAGTTTAAAACAAGTCGGAAACATGCTAACTGGCTATCCATTCAATTCAATGGCAGCGATAGCAGCGGCGTGACATTTTCTAATGTAGCGGCGAATCTAGCGGTTTAGTCAGTGTAAAGCATCGCTAGGTATTGGCTTTGACACTCCCCCTCATTAACCAGGCCGTTTTCCCGGTCCAAATCGGTCGGAAAAGTAGTTTAAAACAAGTCGGAAACATGCTAACTGGCTATCCATTCAATTCAATGGCAGCGATAGCAGCGGCGTGACATTTTCTAATGTAGCGGCGAATCTAGCGGTTTAGTCAGTGTAAAGCATCGCTAGGTATTGGCTTTGACACTCCCCCTCATTAACCAGGCCGTTTTCCCGGTCCAAATCGGTCGGAAAAGTAGTTTAAAACAAGTCGGAAACATGCTAACTGGCTATCCATTCAATTCAATGGCAGCGATAGCATCGGCGTGACATTTTGTAATGTAGCGGCGAATCTAGCGGTTTAATCATTGTAAAGCATCGCTAGGTATTGGCTTTGACACGCCCCCTCATTAACCAGGCCGTTTTCCCGGTCCAAATCGGTCGGAAAAGTAGTTTAAAACAAGTCGGAAACATGCTAACTGGCTATCCATTCAATTCAATGGCAGCGATAGCAGCGGCGTGACATTTTCTAATGTAGCGGCGAATCTAGCTGTTTAGTCAGTGTAAAGCATCGCTAGGTATTGGCTTTGACACGCCCCCTCATTAACCAGGCCGTTTTCCCGGTCCAAATCGGTCGGAAAAGTAGTTTAAAACAAGTCGGAAACATGCTAACTGGCTATCCATTCAATTCAATGGCAGCGATAGCAGCGGCGTGACATTTTCTAATGTAGCGGCGAATCTAGCGGTTTAGTCAGTGTAAAGCATCGCTAGGTATTGGCTTTGACACGCCCCCTCATTAACCAGGCCGTTTCCCGGTCCAAATCGGTCGGAAAAGTAGTTTAAAACAAGTCGGAAACATGCTAACTGGCTATCCATTCAATTCAATGGCAGCGATAGCATCGGCGTGACATTTTCTAATGTAGCGGCGAATCTAGCGGTTTAGTCAGTGTAAAGCATCGCTAGGTATTGGCTTTGACACGCCCCCTCATTAACCAGGCCGTTTTCCCGGTCCAAATCGGTCGGAAAAGTAGTTTAAAACAAGTCGGAAACATGCTAACTGGCTATCCATTCAATTCAATGGCAGCGATAGCAGCGGGTGTGACATTTTGTAATGTAGCGGCGAATCTAGCGGTTTAGTCAATCTAGCGGTTTAGTCAGTGTAAAGCATCGCTAGGTATTGGCTTTGACATTCCCCTCATTAACCAGGCCGTTTTCCCGGTCCAATCGGTCGGAAAAGTAGTTTAAAAAAGTCGGAAACATGAAACATGCTAACTGGCTATCCATTCAATTCAATGGCAGCGATAGCAGCGACGTGACATTTTCTAATGTAGCGGCGAATCTAGCGGTTTAGTCAGTGTAAAGCATCGCTAGGTATTGGCTTTGACACTCCCCCTCATTAACCAGGCCGTTTTCCCGGTCCAAATCGGTCGGAAAAGTAGTTTAAAACAAGTCGGAAACATGCTAACTGGCTATCCATTCAATTCAATGGCAGCGATAGCATCGGCGTGACATTTTGTAATGTAGCGGCGAATCTAGCGGTTTAATCAGTGTAAAGCATCGCTAGGTATTGGCTTTGACACGCCCCCTCATTAACCAGGCCGTTTTCCCGGTCCAAATCGGTCGGAAAAGTAGTTTAAAACAAGTCGGAAACATGCTAACTGGCTATCCATTCAATTCAATAGCAGCGATAGCAGCGGCGTGACATTTTCTAATGTAGCGGCGAATCTAGCTGTTTAGTCAGTGTAAAGCATCGCTAGGTATTGGCTTTGACGCCCCCTCATTAACCAGGCCGTTTTCCCGGTCCAAATCGGTCGGAAAAGTAGTTTAAAACAAGTCGGAAACATGCTAACTGGCTATCCATTCAATTCAATGGCAGCGATAGCAGCGGCGTGACATTTTCTAATGTAGCGGCGAATCTAGCGGTTTAGTCAGTGTAAAGCATCGCTAGGTATTGGCTTTGACACGCCCCTCATTAACCAGGCCGTTTTTCCGGTCCAAATCGGTCGGAAAAGTAGTTTAAAACAAGTCGGAAACATGCTAACTGGCTATCCATTCAATTCAATGGCAGCGATAGCAGCGGCGTGACATTTTGTAATGTAGCGGCGAATCTAGCGGTTTAGTCAGTGTAAAGCATCGCTAGGTATTGGCTTTGACACGCCCCTCATTAACCAGGCCGTTTTCCCGGTCCAAATCGGTCGGAAAAGTAGTTTAAAACAAGTCGGAAACATGCTAACTGGCTATCCATTCAATTCAATGGCAGCGATAGCAGCGGCGTGACATTTTCTAATGTAGCGGCGAATCTAGCGGTTTAGTCAGTGTAAAGCATCCTAGGTATTGGCTTTGACACTCCCCTCATTAACCAGGCCGTTTTCCCGGTCCAAATCGGTCGGAAAAGTAGTTTAAAACAAGTCGGAAACATGCTAACTGGCTATCCATTCAATTCAATGGCAGCGATAGCATCGGCGTGACATTTTGTAATGTAGCGGCGAATCTAGCGGTTTAGTCAGTGTAAAGCATCGCTAGGTATTGGCTTTGACACGCCCCCTCATTAACCAGGCCGTTTTCCCGGTCCAAATCGGTCGGAAAAGTAGTTTAAAACAAGTCGGAAACATGCTAACTGGCTATCCATTCAATTCAATGGCAGCGATAGCAGCGACGTGACATTTTCTAATGTAGCGGCGAATCTAGCGGTTTAGTCAGTGTAAAGCATCGCTAGGTATTGGCTTTGACACTCCCCTCATTAACCAGGCCGTTTTCCGGTCCAAATCGGTCGGAAAAGTAGTTTAAAACAAGTCGGAAACATGCTAACTGGCTATCCATTCAATTCAATGGCAGCGATAGCAGCGACGTGACATTTTCTAATGTAGCGGCGAATCTAGCGGTTTAGTCAGTGTAAAGCATCGCTAGGTATTGGCTTTGACACGCCCCCTCATTAACCAGGCCGTTTTCCCGGTCCAAATCGGTCGGAAAAGTAGTTTAAAACAAGTCGGAAACATGCTAACTGGCTATCCATTCAATTCAATGGCAGCGATAGCATCGGCGTGACATTTTGTAATGTAGCGGCGAATCTAGCGGTTTAGTCAGTGTAAAGCATCGCTAGGTATTGGCTTTGACACGCCCCTCATTAACCAGGCCGTTTTCCCGGTCCAAATCGGTCGGAAAAGTAGTTTAAAACAAGTCGGAAACATGCTAACTGGCTATCCATTCAATTCAATGGCAGCGATAGCAGCGCGTGACATTTTCTAATGTAGCGGCGAATCTAGCTGTTTAGTCAGTGTAAAGCATCGCTAGGTATTGGCTTTGACACGCCCCTCATTAACCAGGCCGTTTTCCCGGTCCAAATCGGTCGGAAAAGTAGTTTAAAACAAGTCGGAAACATGCTAACTGGCTATCCATTCAATTCAATGGCAGCGATAGCATCGGCGTGACATTTTGTAATGTAGCGGCGAATCTAGCGGTTTAGTCAGTGTAAAGCATCGCTAGGTATTGGCTTTGACACGCCCCCTCATTAACCAGGCCGTTTTCCCGGTCCAAATCGGTCGGAAAAGTAGTTTAAAACAAGTCGGAAACATGCTAACTGGCTATCCATTCAATTCAATGGCAGCGATAGCATCGGCGTGACATTTTGTAATGTAGCGGCGAATCTAGCGGTTTAGTCAGTGTAAAGCATCACTAGGTATTGGCTTTGACACGCCCCTCATTAACCAGGCCGTTTTCCCGGTCCAAATCGGTCGGAAAAGTAGTTTAAAACAAGTCGGAAACATGCTAACTGGCTATCCATTCAATTCAATGGCAGCGATAGCAGCGGCGTGACATTTTGTAATGTAGCGGCGAATCTAGCGGTTTAGTCAGTGTAAAGCATCGCTAGGTATTGGCTTTGACACGCCCCCTCATTAACCAGGCCATTTTCCCGGTCCAAATCGGTCGGAAAAGTAGTTTAAAACAAGTCGGAAACATGCTAACTGGCTATCCATTCAATTCAATGGCAG